>JAABKJ010010463.1:0-10961 GCA_011634705.1 Andricus grossulariae
CACACACACACACACACACACACATATATATATATATATATATATATATACCGTCCGCAAGAACCCGCAACGTGTGCTCGCACTATAACCGCACGAGGTGCGACCTTCACGACGTGCGACGCACCTGTCACGCATATGAGGACGCATCTGCGTCATCGCTTGTGTGCAAGCCGTGCGAAAAAATCCGCACGCGTGCGACGCGCGTGCGTCACACTATGCGCGCATATTGCTATCTGGGTAATCTGCAAAGGCAGTTTTCACAGAAGCAGAACGCACAAGGCTTCGAACCAGTCCACTTATTCCTCTGTTGAAGCGTATGCAGGTACTTCTGAGACCAGCGTTTCCAAAACTGATCACGCATTGCTTGGACATCTGTTGTAATATCCTACCGATGAAAACATGGCCTTGAGTTAAAATATTGAGATCGTCCGGATCGCCAGTGATTGGAAGTAAAAGCTGATTTAAGATTGGTTTCCGATGAGCCGCCAAAGTGAGGATCCTGCACCAAGTTCCAATCGATCTCAGCTTTTCGCAGCATCGAACTGAGCTCTGATCAGCACCATGGAATGTGGTAGTGCTATCACTCCAGATTTCACGAGGGGCACCTCGACGACCAGCCAAGCGTCGTAGAGCAGCTAGAAAAGATTGCGTGGTGAAATCGCCGACAACTTCGATATGCACGGCTTTCGAACTTGAGCAGATGAAGAAGGCAATGTATTCTTTGCTGGTGCGTTAGCCGCGCCCGACAGTCCGCTTCATTGCGAAAGGTTCTGCGTAATCTACTCCGGTTTTCTCAAAGGGAATACTGACTGTAAATCTTTCAGCCGGAAGATTCCCCATCAACTGCTCGGATTTTTGACACCTGATGCGGGTGCACGGAACGCAATCACGAATATGTGCTTTTATAAGAACGCAACCTCGAATAATCCATGCTCGGCGAACAGCATACGAGTAAGTTAACTGAAACCCACCATGTAGAGCTGTTCGGTGAGCCTAATCAACAATAAGTTTCGCGAGAAGACTTTCAACTTGCAAGATGACCGGGTGTCCTTGATTATAAGGCAGACGATAGTTCGCTAGTCGCCCACCGAATCTCAAAATTCCGGTTGAATCAATGAATTGGATGTAAACGAGTGAGTGGGTTTTGTCGCTTCAGTAATTTTTCTTGATGGAGATTGTCCAATTCGTCCTTAAAAAGGCAGCTTTGAGTCCAGAAAACGCAAGCCAGAAAAGCCTGATGAATTTCTTCAGGGGAAAGGCGTTGAGTTATAAATTCGGTACGCGTCGCCATCGGCTTGAGAAGAAGTTTGAGGCGTAAACAACGCACAATCACTCTTGTTAAGCGAGTCAGGGGCGAGAGGGTGCTAATTGTGGGAGGATGGCGATGAGTGTGACGAATCGAAATGGATGTCGACTACACATGTTGATCATTCTCTTGAGAGGCGTCATGAAGGCACGGAAGCATTGGCCAGTGAGCTTCAGTTTGTCGAAGCCATTGTGGGCCATGTCACCACAGAGTAAGGTTGGCTGAAGAATGAGCGTCCGTTCCTCGAGCAGCAATATCAGCGGGGATTTCGGCAGTAGGGACATAACGCCAGGAGATGTTGGAAAGCTTTTGCTGTATTTCTGACTCTTTTGGCGACGTACATTGGCCAACGAGAAGGATCATCTGTTTGTATCCAGCTCAGAACGTTTTGTGAATCCGACCAAGCGTAGGTGACAGCATGCGAGAGATTAAACTCGTCGCGTACGTAATTGATCAATTGAGTTATGAGCAGGGCAGCACACACTTACAGTCTAGGGATAGTGATGGTTTCAACGGGTGCGACGCGAGTCTTCGACGTAATGAGTTGTGTTTTACAGGTTCCATGCTGGGACTGCACACGGACGTAAACTACGGCAGCAAAGGCATGCTTGCTCGCATCTACAAAGCCATGAATTTCCACCGAACTATCCGTATGGTAGCCTATCCATCGTGGAAAATGTATGTCAATTATATCAGACAGATTAGTCTGAAATGTTCTCCATCGTAGGAGTAAAGGATTAGGAAGCAGACCATCCCAACCGATTTGTGCCTTCCAGAGATACTGCAACAGAATTTTCGCAACGATGGTTATCGAACTGAGGCAACCAACTGGATCAAAAAGTCGGGAGATGGCTGCAAGAACCATCCTCTTAGTCACCGAACCGTCACTGTCAATTACTGGGGCTTTGAATCGGAATTCGTCAGAGACAGCTAAGAGAGGAGGGTGGTTGGAAGCCCATTTTTTCAGGTACATTCCTCCGGAATTCAAAAGCTGAATCAGTTGATCTGGAAGTTTCGCAGCAGAATTTTCATCACCTATGCCTGACAAGGTGTCATCAACATAAATATTCTTGCCAATGACATCTGATGCATCAGGGTATCTCGTAGCTTCATCTGTTGCTAACTGTTGAAGTGTCCGAATTGCTAGATACGGAGAGCATCATATCCCATAAGTCAACGTCCGAAGTTGATAGTGACTGTCTTCGTTTGCTCCTGACATCCGCCAGACAATGCGCTGAAGATCAGTATCCCTATCGTTGACTTGGATCTGACGGTACATCATCTCAATGTCAGCGCAAAAGGTAATGCGAGTGAATCTCCAACGCATCAAAATCGAAGCGAGGTCACTTTGTAATTTTGGTCCTGTATATAACAGATAATCCAAAGTCAGCCCTGATGTTGTTCTCTGTGATGCATTGAAGACAATGCGAAGTTTCGGATGACCATCTGCATTCGCCAAACAGGATGATGCGGAATATAGTATGTGGGTCTGGTACCCGATAAAATCTCTGAAGGTTGAATAAGGCGCATATGCCCTAGCTTTTCATAATCAGAAATGAAGAGCGCGTACTCCTTATTTAGCAGAGCGTCTTTTTCTAATCGCTGACACACGGAATTGAGTATTCATTGGCTCCGTGTAAAGATTCTCCCACGGTGTGAATACAAGACGGTCGAAAAGTAAGGCCATTACGGTTATAGAAGGGTCTGAGCTATCAGATGGATCAGACAATCTTACTGGACCGATCAGAACCCATCCAAAAACAGTGCGGAGAGCAACGGGAGCCTCGCATGATCCGTGACGAAGTCCATCGAGAAGAAGTGAGCCGTAAATGTCATCGCCCAAGAGCACGTCGATAGGTCTTGGCATAGTGAATTCTAGATCTACTAACGAGAGCCCTTCGACGTGAATCCAGTTCTTCGGGACAATTATCTGCGATGTAGTAGTCACGCCGAGGTCGCGAATCACTAGAGCGTTCACCTCTACAGGTAACGCTACTTGCGAAGACTCAAGACTAAGACTGACTCGTCTACGGGCAATCTCGAAGGGCTTATTTCCAAACGTGCTGATAGGAATATTAACGGCCTGTTGCGGAAGACCATGTCGTCGAACCAAAAAGCGTGATATAAAGCTGATTTCGGAACCAGGATCGAGAAGAACCCTGACTCTAATCTGACGTCCGTCCGTGGTTTTTACAAAAACTTGTGCCGTATTAAGAAAAACTTGTCAGGAAGAAGTAGACGGATTCTCAGTTGCTGACGAGACAGGCCCAGAGTTAAAACGGTCTGAGGAACCGTGAAGAGAAGTATGATGACGTTCCTGATGATGACCGCCGCTGGATTGAGTCGAGTTCTGTCCACTGAGGATAGGAGCGAGTGTAGTGGTCATCTGTGCAGACTGTACACCTCCGAATAACTGAGGTAGCTAGTAACTTCGACTGCTTTTGATAGTATACGGCTGTTCCAATTAGGAACGGCGGCACGACTCTCGCACCCTGGCTTTCGTCGCGTTTCGGTAACCTTGAGTGCTCGAATCCGTTGTCGGAGAAATGCTTCAATCTCGGAATAGACGGAAGTTGCATCTGCTTCTCCCACCTGATTCCCCCAATCTCGGCGAGTAACAGGATCCATTCCTTTTGCAGCTATGAATGCGATTAAGGGCTCCCAGTTTTCGATCGGGCAACTAATAAGGGGGCTTAAGGATTCTCTCCGCCGTGTAAATGTGTCCAACATCTTGCGAACCCTCTGCGCTTTCTTCTTTCAAGGCATTGCTGGAAGTTAGGGCCTGTAGATGACCGTGCAATAATAATCGATTATTGTCGTAGCGATTCAAGAGAAGGTTCCAGGCTCTCGGATAATTGGCCTCCGTAGTCGGAATCGTGTCCAAAGCGCTCTTAGCTGTACCCTGAACCACTCCTTTTAACTAGTACAGTTTTTGCACCGGATTGAGTGAGACATCATCGTGCACCATGGAACGAAAGAGATCACGAAAGGATTCCCAATCTTCTCGTCGCCCTGAAAATGTTGGAAGATTGATCCTGGGCAAATGAGTCTGCGCATGTGACCGAGAGACCGTTGCTGAAGGATCCACTGTAAGCGCCGAGAGGTTCGCGGCACGGTCGACACGAGCTTACTCATCGTACAAGTGGCTTTGCACCTCGACGAAAATAGCTTTGGCAGCATCAAACTGGTTATCAGTGAAATATGGTTCTTTGGTGAGGTTATGCTTATTCACCAGTTCGAGGTGATTTGATTGAAGCTTTTGAAAGTAGTCATTTAGTAGCTGTGTCTGAATTTGTAGAAATCATGAGGTAATTTTATCTTGCTCAGCAGCAAACACATTTCTTTTAATATTGGTAATCGAAGTTATCAAGGATAGTTGACTCTTCAGAAGTTCCATAGCTCTCACAACGATAATGATTGAGTAGGTTGCTGATCTGTAACAAGTTTGATAACAAGACATAATCCCAAAATCCCCATTTTGTGGCATGAAAAGGAAGTCAAAAACATATTAGAAAGTCCAGGAAGAGAAGAGCTTGGAATGTTCAACCTTCAAACCTTGGACACCGTTATTGCTACGATACGGGGAAACAGCTTCGAGTCTCAGCAAAAATTCATGGGGTGAAAGGTAACGCTACAGATCAGTGTCATAAAACAAAATTTTCAAGAAACTCCAGAAGAAATGGATGTCGATCAATATGAATTGCCGCTCGGACGAGTGCAGTTTCAATCTCAACTACTTAATGTCATAGTCGTGCCCTACACGGCGCACTCATATAGCACCTGACCGTGTCGAGTCAGGTAGATGCTATACACATAGCATCTGGCCGCGTCCGGCCAGTTGCATGCCAGTCAATGTTAAAGTCCTGACCTTGGTTGGCGCTCTCACATGGCGTCCGGCTGTGTTGAGCCAGACGCATGCTTCTCCATCGTCACAGTCATGGCCCTGGTCGGCGCTCTCACATGGCATCCGGCTGTGTCAACTTGGATGCACGCTTCTCCATCGTCACGGTCGTGGCCCGTAGGCGCTCTCACATGGCAACTGGCCTTGTGACTTCTGTTATCACAATACAATCCTAGCACCAAAAATAAATAATAAACAACAAGCCCAGCACGGGGCATCATACTACAATTCCAGCAAGTCAATTTGACTCGTGATTCATACGTCCGTGCTCCCTCGCGGACCCAATATCCGGCTCGAAGGACCAGAAAATGTTCAAGAAATCGTTATCGCCGGTGTCAGGAAGCGAGGGATCAGCACACTCAATTTAAAGCTACGTCGATCGTCCGAAAAAAAGGTTCTGAGTTATAATTCAAGACAACTGCGATTTGAATATTCCTTATGGTTTTCACTTACTTGAATTCTTTTTTATTTTAATCCAATTAATTGTACAGCCGTTTCATTACCTTATCAACTTCTCGTCCGAGCTTAAATAACCGAAACCGATATACAGTTCATCTTAATTGCATAGAAAAAATTGTTTTGGCTTGGTTATGAAATTAGAGCAGATGTAGGCTCCGAGAGTGACGACCATGACTGTTCCTCTAGAGCAATCGATCCCGACGCAACTGGAGCTATAAGTCTTGCGACTCGTCACTTCCCACAACTTCCCACAAGTCGGAAAAGCACTTTACAAAATTATAATCAAAGAAACTCGAAGATAGAAAATGAGAAATGACACTTATTGAACGAAATGTGCAGTAGGAAAATACCTCAGTCAGCAAACAAAATAAGACTCGTTAAATTACTGTAGTCCTTACAAAGGTCAAGATCGAACTGGGCGATCAAAGAGGAAGGAAGTCCCCGGTTCAAGCGAGACGCACGCTGCTGCCTGCCTCCCCACCCCAGCGGAAAGAGAAACTTCAAACTTAAAACTCGACTAAAATCCACAGGGAATATAAACATTTGAGTATAACACTATTAATCGAACCCGAAAAAGTCTCTAACGAGACAGACAAAGATCAAGGAAAATAATTACCAACAAAGTTATATGGACACATTTGGGAAAAAGTTAAATATATCAAACCTGAGATAATTTGAATTACCAAATAAAAAAAGAAAACAGAAGATATTAAACGATTTCAAAATTGTTTTAAAGTTTTTTCGGATATCAACCCATTTCTAGAACTGCTGTTCTTTTTGTTGATAATTGATACCATTATTTACGACTCCTACAATAATTCTAGAAAAAAATATGTTTCAAATTTCTTTAAACTTTACTTATTAAATAATAAACCTACATAAATGCAGTCTTTAACTGTACTTAATTGTATACATTATATTACAAGTCTCTCACTTTTTGAAAAAACAGAAATATATTTTTACAAGCTGAAAAAATAAGTATTCAAGTATTTATTTCTTTATTCCATTACTGAATTAACTAAATTAATTATCAAACATGAAAATATATTTCAAGCAAGTATTTCATACTGCCTCTTACACTTCCCTTGCTTACTTTTCTGCTATGAACTCCCCTATCGCCGGATAGAACCTAGTTGGAACACCAAAACACATGAATTACCATGCAGAGCTTATTAAAGATTTGAAACGCTTGCCGCTTTCAAGGATCGTCGGGGCGCCCCTGGAGCCACCGCTGGGGGCCACAGTATGCGGGATGGTGGTGATGGTGAGCTGCGAGCACGCAGATCTCACTAATCAAACAGCTGGTCAGCAAGAACATTTGCGACAAACGGTAAGCAGTGGAACGACTGTGCCTGCTGAGGATGCTTTGGCTAGAGTTAGCTATTTGCAGCCAACCACCTCAACAGAAGTACCGTGGGAGAGCATCAAGTGGGATACCACAATGAAAGAGGAATTGGTACGTCTCTACGATGGTGAAGGACATCAGGACTATAATCTACACATCTCAGAAGACCGAGCAATGGAGATTAAACAACAGGTTCATTTGGCGTGGAGAAACGACGACAATGAACACCAGTTAGAGGAAGACGCGTCACACGATTGAGCAGCGACAAGTGATTTTCTTCCTCAACCTGTTGATGCTCCAGCGCCAACACATCCTCCACAGGTAGATGGCCTAATTCAACCAGAGGCAGAAGCAGAGGTTCAGCAACCAAAAAGGCGATTAAAATAGACATACCATATGAACAGATGTTATGCGCCTTTATTTTTTGGCAGATAAAAGTGGGCAAAGTGTGAGGAGAGAACACCATCGAGTCTTCTTACTTAAGTATCCCGAGCTAGCGACAAGAATAAATGATCAGAATCTAGTAGATTAAAAACGCTTAATATCTGTAAACAGATTGTTTTCGGCTGTTGAAATAGCTGCCATCAAAATGGAAGTGGAACAGCAGCTTCCTATAGATTCACTTCCTTTGGAAGATGTGGACAACGAAGATCTGATTGAAGCTGAAGGATAGGTGCTAGGGATAATGAATATCAAGTACCTTGAAAGAAATTTGGGTCATGTTTCACTAGAGTTCAGACATGTAGAACGAACACAAAGGCATTCTCTGCTCAAGATGAACATCACAAAGGGTCTGCGTGCACTATTAGGATACCTGAACAGCAAGGTTTTATCTATGCATTTGAACGCAACACTAACTGCGTTAGAGGTAAAGACTTTTGCGTATTGTGCAGCTGTAGCAACCGTTAGAACGTTGGGCCGCTGAACTGGGCCTATAAATGCAGTATTTGCCCATGGAAGGGATCGAGATTTACCATGGAAGATCAGGCTGGATATCAGCAAAGTAAGGTGTAAATTAGGTTGATTGACTCAATATAAGAAAGGAAATAGAACCAGAAAGCTGATACACCATGTTACTAAAATCATTCATCCTCGGTACATCGGGACATTGACACCAGCAATATTGAATGAGATTATAGACTCCCAACGGCAGAGACTTGATGTTCTTACTGTTAGACTGCGTCGGTACAAGAAAAGTAGCGCAAGAATCGAACCTTTCAGGCAGATGAAATGAGGTTCTATCGTGAACTGAGTGTAAAGCAAAATAACCAGCAAGACACCAAAGTTCCTCAATTGCAAGACATGACTAATGGTCGGGTGATGGGGGAAAACTAGCAGAAGCAATTTGGATATTGCGTTGTTCCAACTAAAGAAAACAAGAGCACGCAATAACCCTGAAATGGAGCCGACTAACATCACACCTTCAGATGTTTCAACGGTTTTGAAAAGGGCTAGTAACTGGAAAGCTCCAGGTCTGGACATGGTGCACAACTTCTGGTACAAGTACCTGATAAGTGTGCATCCTGCGATGGCAAGGTGTTTTCAGAAGATCATCGAACACCCAGATCTGATGCCAGGCTTTATTCTCAAGGATACTACGCATATGTTACCTAAAAAAGAGACGCTCAAAATCCATCTGAATTAAGCCCGATACTCTGTCTTCCAACAATTTATAAATTCCTTACAGCCATCATTGCAGATAAGGTATATTCTTACTGCGACGAGAATGACATCCTAACAGAAGAACAAAAACGATGCTGTAAAAACTCGCGGGGCAGGAAAGATCTAGTCACAATAGACGCTGTTGCCATGCCGCAAGCTCGCAAAACATCAAAGAAACTTGCACATGGCATACATTGAGTACAAGCAAACGTTTTCTTTCGTACCACATGACTATTTGCTTCAAGTCTTAAAAATATGCAGTCTGCTCACGCTTCATCGACTTTCTAAGTCGAGCGATAATGCTTTGGGCTACAAGAATCAAGTCACCCATCTTCTATACATTGATGACGTGAAGCTATACGCTAGTTCGGATCAGAAACTCCAGCAAGTGATCCATGTCACAAAGCAGTTTTCCAATAATATCCACATGCAGTTTGGACTAGATAAAGGCAGAACAGTGTATTTAACCAGAAGAGAATTAGGTACCGCAGAGCTGTAGAACGATTTCGAGAATAACATCGAGGCAATGGCTGAGGGTGAGTCATATAAATACCTGGGTATTCTCGAATCTAAAGGTATTCAGCATACGGCGGTTAAAAAAAGCCTAACGACTGCCTTCACTACAAGACTAAGATTGATTCTGAAGAGTTCTCTTAACTTGGCAAACAAAATCAGGGCAATCAACACCTATGCCATCCCTGTCCTCACGTACTCATTTGGGCTCATAAAATGGTCGAACACCGACCTCGAACGATTAAACAGAATCATCCGCGTTGAAATGACGAAGCACCGAATGCACCACAGTAATTCGACGATTGAAAGGGTAGTTCTGCCACGACATCGAGGAGATAGAGGTATTGTAGATTTCAGGAAACTGTGTGTGCCACAAGTCATACAGTTGCGAGACTATTTTAACAGCAAGCGAGATGTTGCGCTTTACAACACCATCTGTAAAGCTGATCTTCACTACACGCCCTTGAATTTGTCCTCAGAGGAGGCCTCGAATATCAGGGCAGAAACCATAGAGGAATTAGAAACGCAATGGAGACAGAAAGCCATCAACGGCGAGCACCCCAAAACGTTAGATCAATATGAAGTGGATAGTGAGGCATCCAATATTTGGCTGAGAAAGGGCATCCTGTATCCAGAAACGGAAGGATTCGTTATTGCGGTTGTCAGCACCAGAAATTATCGCAAACACGAGTTACATCAAGATGTGGTTTACCGGTGCCGATTATGTGGAGATACCAACGAATCCATGGAGCACATTATTGATGGTTGTTGCATAATGGCTCGAAGAAAATATACGCACAGACATAATGATGTGGCGGGCATTATACATCAATAACTTGCCCTGAACTTAGGTCTCTTAACAGAATGGATGCCTTTCTATAGATACATTCCAATGCCCGTTTTACAAAACGAAGATTACATCTTATATTGGGATGTTACTATCCAGACGGATCATTACATCCGAGCCAATCGTCCACAAGTATAGCGAGCTAAGGCAAAAAGTAAAGACAATATGGAGGAATGTGAAACATGCATCTATTCGTCCTATTGTAATTTCGGCTACAGGCAATGTGCACGCAAGATGCACATTGCAGCAGCTCAGAAGGCGGTTTTATTAAACACCTGTCGCATTGTAAGAAACTTCCTAGATCATCAGGAAGCAAGCAACTAAAAATCTGTGGAGTGGTACATGGTAGCTGTAAGAAAGCATCCAGAGACGATTGTTGTCACCTTAAACACTTGCGGCCGCTGTGCAAGTATAACAGCGGTAAAAGACGACCATGCTCCTTATTTTCTACCGAAATCATCGCAAAAGATTTCAGAATCGTATTAAATTAACTTATAACTTCCTCATCTCATTAGTCACTTGACTTAGTCCGTTGCTATGATAAAAAACCTGGTTCACCCGAGAACAAGTTGAAAAAAATAATAATAAAGAGAAAAGGGGAAATTTTTCGAGAATAGGGAAGGGCGCATTCGAAAAAAGGGGAAAATGTTAAAACTGGATGCAAACTGAAGAGGGCAAGATTCTTTGGGTTGTAGACAATCGACCCTAGTCGTGCATATTTATATTATGTAGAACTTGAGATAATAAAAATTATAATTTGTTTTCTGAAATATTTAGTTTCTTACTATCATTATAAGTATTAAGCGTATTATTTAGTAGCACAAACACAATTTAAAATACTAAAGTTTGATTTTTTTTGTAACGGTGTAACCTGAAAATCGGAAAGAAAATAGAAAATGTTGGAGTCTACTTTGCTAGATAAGTAGAT
>JAABKJ010010464.1:0-10961 GCA_011634705.1 Andricus grossulariae
GATTAAGAATTTGTTTTGTTTTTTTTTTTTGAAAATTTAACTCTTTTGTAAAAAATTCTTCATTTTGGGTCGCAAATTATAGAAAAGTCAAATATTGGGTTGAAAATTAACTTTTTTCGTTGGAAATTTTACTCTTTTGTAGAAAATTCGTGTTTTTGGTTTAAAAATGGTAGAAAATTCAACTGTTTGAATATTTTCTTTTTTATTGAAAATGTCTTTTGTTTCTTTTTATTGGTACAGGTTTTTTTATCAATTCAAAAACAATACCTTGAGATTACTGTGGCAGTGAAATAGTTTTTCGTCGATGAAATAGTTTTCGATCTACTAGTCATAAACAAAAAATTTATAATCTTTATCTGTGAAAAAATTCCTTTCTTGAAATTCCTTTCCTTAATCTGTTCCTTGATCACTGAGACATCATCAGCGAAATAGGTAATGTTAGAGGTTCTCCAAACTCGGAAGTCGGACCGCCAAGAACTTGGCGAAATTTCGCTGTCGGGACAGTTAGATCGAACAGACGAGTCGACACCATTTCCGACATACATGTATATATGTCAGGCAGAGTTAGCCATTGCAATTTCCATATGATAATAGAGTGAAGGACGCAAGGACGTAGCCAGAAGCACTTCGGCAAAGTATTATCTACCCTCGTGTTCAGTGCGCATGTTTACTGAAACCGCGCGTGTCTATCGTCGATGTTTGCTAAAATGGACGCTTCACACTTAGGGTGAGTGTTTCCTACATTCACCTTGTCATGCCATGCAAGGAAAAGGGAATCTGTTTCTGAAACATGTCGAGCAAAGCCTTTGAATTGTCAATATATGATATGCATATATTCCAACAAGTATACTAAGGAAAGCTGTACTAAGGAAACATGTACTAAGGAAACATGTACTAAGGAAACCTATACTAAGGTAACCACTACTAAGGAAACCTGTACTGACACAAAATCCCTTTTGATACAAGAGAACAATGAGTGAGAACAATGTTTTCTCGAATCGTTAGACGAATTTTTTCCAACACTGTGTTTTATAAATCCACAAATATTTGCACGTTTTTTATGATATTTTTCACACTGAGCGTTGTAAACTCTGCAGGTATTATGGAAATGCGAATCCAAGTGAGTAGTAGTTTGCGCATGTGATACTTTTATGTGAATCCAGCCATAAAGAGAGGACCAGGGTGGTCTTTCTCTCTGTGCAACGTGTAATAAACGATGGCGTATTTGGCTAATACAATGCGATGTTCGCCGCCACGAGAGCATAACGAAACTCGTAAACTGCGCCACGGAAAATAAATTGACTGACACGAACATGTATAGAAGTCAAATAATGCCTCCAGTTGGGCACTAGATTTCCTAAGCCACCCAAAAAATATCCGATTCTCTGGTGAATTCCATTTTCTCTCTAACTTTCCGCTATCTCTAAATTTTCCTCACTCAAAAACATGACCAGTCTCTTTCATGGATGATAAATTCTACCCTTAAAATTAAAACTCTCTCTTCTTAATTTTAAAAGTCCCGGGAGACTTTTCTCGTTACTTTAAGTCTGCAATGTATCATCTGAGAATAAGGGATATCTAGAGTACCCTTCAGGGTGAAATCGCAGAGTGTATAACTGCAGAGAGGAGTTACGCGGGAGCAATGCATCCACGTCACATATGAAATATTTCTCAGATATTGTATAGTATCACTACTATTCATTCGTCGGTTGGCTGTAGGATATTTCTAGAAACAGGATATATTAGGGTGGTCCAAAAAATGATTTTCTTTTAAAGTGAAAACGATTTTCACACTAAAGCTGAAGGTACTAATTTGATCTGCCACAAAATAATCATCTAATAGATGTCCTGACTGATGGTCCCAATAATGTTTGATTCATTTGTTGCTACGAGCAAGCAAATCAATTCAAAGATGAAGATATCCGTTGGCTTTTAAACTCATCCGATCGCGTTCTTCTAGGGGGCAACCTTTATCATTTGTCTTACATTTTTTTTAATCTAACAGCGGAAAAGGTGGCAAGTGTGCTCAGATTTTCAGGCCTTCCAAGACTTTCCTTTTGTTATCAGTAGAATGCGAGACTTAAGAGGGTGTTCCTCTTCATTGTTAGGTCCACTCTAAGAAGAGTGGATCTTCCAAAGCCATACTTGGTAAAATCTTCAATAAAGCTCTGGCCCTCAGGCGAAAGCCCATAATCATTATTCCTTATTTCTTCCTATACAAGATCCTCCAAGTGACGATTCATTCGGATTCATGATCTGGGCTTTTCACTAATTACGGCGTATTCTTCCTTTTGGGTGGGCCGGGGAACCGGAAGACCAAGAAATCCTACGTAAGAACCTGCTAGATCTGTCCGGAAAGTATCCGATCTTGTGGTTTTGTGGGCGTAAGAGTTTATTCTGGTCAATGGTAATGATATCCCCTTCAAAGTACTTCCCTTTGGAAGCCACAACATTCTTCCAGTAATCCTCCCACTTTCGGGAGCACTCCTTAAAGTCATCTTTCGGAATAGCAAACAGCTGATTCGTCGCATTCTGTTTTATTTCCTCTACGTCTTGAAATAGTTTTCCTTTTAGAGGATACTTCAATTTGGGAAACAGCCAGAAATCACAGGAAACCAGGTCAGGATTGTTTCCTTTATTTGACAGTATTTCTCCAGACTGCTTAAAAATCTGCGTAGATAGGCTATTTGGGGTCTAATTATTCAACTTGGAATTAAAATGACTTCTAGTTATTTAAGTATTGTCATAGCAGCTGAAATATTTATACAAGCTATTGAATACTGAATATGTATTGGATTTTCGAATTATTTCGACAAATTGGGAGATAGACGTTGAATACGTGATTGGTAAGCATTTTCAATCTCAATCTCAATCCATTTTTCGCAAGGTGGTGAGACGAGAAGAAAATCCTAGATCAGGACATGTCTTTCAGCGTGTGCACATTCTTCCCATCGCATCGTCGATTCGTCCCAAGATGAAGTGTCCTCGATTGGATTGACGTATCGTGCCGAGTGTATGTGTACCTACTCTTTTTCGTATTTCACCCTCGACTCGAGCACACGTCTTTTCAAGCTTCGCCGCCGCCCGCTTTGAGTGTACCTTCTCATTCCGTACGCCGCGCCGCTCATTGGAATTGGTAGGCCACTTCGTTTTTTTTTTTTTTGCTCTGTCTTTCTTTTTCTCGTCTTCTTTTCCTACGTATGCAAGAAATGAGAGCTGTCACTCTTTTCCTCGACGCTCAAGTATCGCATCTCGAATTTTTCCACTTCGGATGAACCGAGGATTCGTGTCCGTTTCTCTGTAGCACATCTACAGAGGATGCTCAGGGAATTTATGAGATTTAAAAAGAATCCTAACTTAAAAAATCCTTATTTAGATCTTACGACATCGGGTGTACTGTAGGGTGGTCCAAGAATGCATTGGAAAATGCAAATCAAGGTTATATTTTGATTTTTTTGTTTTTGCTATTTGACACGTGTTTCCTTCATTCCTTCAAAATTAGCTCAATAGTCCTCAACGGTCCTCAATTATTGAAGTCATTTATAAAATTACTCAATTACACTTTTCAATCAAGTTCTGTGATTTGAATGTTGTCAACAACCATGATAACTTTCTAGAACATTATTGCGCAATTGTGAGAGACGAATGTGCGTAAACTACATCAAGGTTATTTATTATCTCAATTAAGCATTTCGCGTAAACACTATACAGGTTATATTTTGATTTGTTTCTTGTTTTTGTTTTTTGACACGTGTTTCTTTCATTCTTTCAAATTAGCTCAATAGCCCTCAATAGTCCTCAATAGTCCTCAATTATTAAAGTCAATCAGAAAGTTACTCAATTACCCTTTTTTAATCAAATTCTGTGATTTGAATGTTGTAAACAACCATGATAAGTTTCTAGAATATTCTGAAAGGGTCCCGATTACGTCATAAAATGATATTGTGATATTGTGAGAGACGAATTTGCGTAAACCACTTCAAGGTTCAATAGTCCTCAATTATTAAAGTCAATCAGAAAATTACTTCATTACCCTTTTTTAACCCATTTCTGTGATTTGAATGTTGACAACAACCATGACAAGTTTCTAGAATATTTTCGAAGGGTCCCGATTACGTCATAAAATGATATTGTGAAATTATGAGAGAAGAATTTGCGTAAACCACTTCAAGGTTACATTCTGATTTGTTTTTGTTTTTTGACACGTGTTTTCTTCATTCCTTCAAAATTAGCTCAATAGTCCTAAATTATTAAATTCAATCAGAAAGTTACTCAATTACCCTTTTTATTCAAATTTTGTGATTTGAATGTTGTAAACAACCATGATAAGTTTCTAGAATATTCTCAAAGGGTCCAGATTACGTCATAAAATGATATTGTGCAATTGCGAGAGACGAATTTGTGTAAACCACTTCAAGTTTATTTATTATCTCAATTGAGCATGTCGCGTAAACCATATCAAAATTTATTTTTTGATTTGTTTTTGCACTTGCTACTGCGTCATATGGTTATGAGACAAACAAGGATGATTTATGGCTTAAAAATATGACCTTGAAAGTGTTTACGCGAATGCTTAATTAAGATAATAGAAGACCTTGAAATTGTTTACTTAAATTCGTCTCTTACAATTGCGCAATGTCATTTTCTGTTTCTGTACACTAGGGTGGTCCGAACATTTTTTTTTTTCTACATTTAATTTTCATGAATAACGCCTGAACACTTATTTCCCATAAGAAAAAAAGACGTTTTCGTAACTTTTATTCAGAATCCTCAATATTAGCTGAATCGAGTTGAAACTGAATATTTCTATTCACAATTAGCCATAGATTACGAATGAAATATTTCTTTTTAAATATCACCCCCATAAGTCTATTTTATAGGGTCCCAAAAAACCCCCATATGTGAAAAATGGGTTTTTGCGATTTTTTGACGATAATTATCATTTTTTGCGTTTTTTTAAATGCATATTGTTTTTTATACATAAAACACTACTTTATACTGATAATTAGAAGTTTACATAAATTTTTAAACAATTTATTATTGTTTTTAGCAATTTTCTCCTAGAATGGAGATAGAAAGTTGCGGTTTAAACAAAAAAAATCACTTCTTTCTAATTTTCAATTAGAAAGATGTAATAGTTCATTAATTTTAACAAAAGTAATTGTTTAAACAATCCATTATTATCGTTAATAATATTATCTTAGAGTAATGCTAGAATTTGCGGTTGGCTTCCGAAATTTTCAACTTTTTGTTCACTTTTCACTTGGAGTGAGTTAATATTTAATTTAATATAGCAAAAATAATTGTTTAAATAATTTATTATCATTGTTATTAATATTCTCTCTGCTTAATGGTAGAAAGTTGCGGGTTTTACTCAATTTTTTTAAACTATTTGTCAATTTTCCACTTAGAGTGACTTAATAATTATTTAAGTTGAGCAAAAATAATTGCTTGAACAAATTATTATTGTTAAAAACAATCTTCATCTATAATAATGCCAGATAGTTGCGGTTTTTTTTAAATTTCAACTTTTTGCCCACCTTACACTTATTGAGATAATAATTGATCCAAGTTAATAAAAATTCTGAAATCTTTAACTTTGCTTTCCCTTTTTAGTTATGAACAAATTCTAAATAAACATTACAGATATTTCAGAAGAAACCGCAAGTATAATGCATTAATAAACAAGAAGATAGTTATAAAAAATAATGATTTGTTTAAATAATTATTTTTGCTCAACTAAATTCATTATTAACTCACCCTATGTGAAAAGTAGACAAATAGTTGTAAATTTCAGAAGAAACTGCAATTTTCTAGCATTATTCTAAGAGAATATCATTAACAATAATAATAAGTTGTTTACACAATGATGCAATTGAAATTTGGACAAAAATTGGAAATTGTTTAAAAAAACCGCGACTTTCTATCTTCATTCTAAGAGAAAAATGCTAAAAACAATAATGAATTGTTTGAACTGTTTATTTTACTTGCAAAACCCATTTTTCCCCTTATGGGGCTTTTTGGGACCTATAAAACAGGCTTATGGGGGTGATATTTGAAAAGTAATATTTCATTCGTATTCTATGGCTAATTGTGAAGAAAAAGTTGAGTTTCAACTCGATTCCGCTAATATTGACAATTCTGAATAAAATTTACAAAAACTTCTTTTGTTCTTATGGGAAATACGTGTTAAACTTCGTGGAGCTTGTGCTACTTCTAAATATAATTTTTTATTAAAAAAAATGGATTTATTTTTGTGTGGATTCGAGAAATTTTCGGGTGTTATTCATAAAAAGTAAAAAAAAAAAAATTGGATCACCCTAGTGTACAGAAACAGAAAATGATATTGCGCAATTGTGAGAGACGAATTTGCGTAAACACTTTCAAGGTGTTTTATTATCTTAATTAAAAATTCGCGTAAGCACTTTCAAGGTTATATTTTGAGGCCATAAATCATCCTTGTTTGTGTCATAACCATATGGCGCAGTAGTAAGTGCAAAGGCAAGTCAAAATGTAATCTTGATAGGGTTCACGCGAAATGCTTAATTGAGATAATAAATAACCTTGAAGTGGTTTACGCAAATGCGTCTCTCACAATTGCGCAATATCATTTTATGACGTAATTGGGACCTTTCCAGAATATTCTAGAAACTTATTATAACCTTGATAGTGTTTAGGCGAAATGCTTGATTGAGATAATAAATAACCTTGAAGTGGTTTACGCAAATTCGTCCCTCACAATTGCGCAATATTATTTTATGGCGTAATCGGGACCCTTTGAGAATATTCTAGAAACTTATCATGGATATTGACAACATACAAATCACAGAACTTGATTAAAGAAGGGTCATTGAGTAATTTTCTGAATGACTTTAATAATAGAGGTCTGTTGAGGACTATTGAGCTAATTTTGAAGGAATGAAGGAAACACGCGTCAAAAAACAAAAAACAAATGAAAATATAACCTTTATAATGTTTACGTGAAATGCTTAATTGAGATAATAAATAACCTTGAAGTGGTTTACGCAAATTCGTACCTCACAATTGCGCAATATCATTTTATGGCGTAATCGGGACCATTCGAGAATATTCTAGAAGCTTATCATGGTTTTTGACAACCTTCAAATTATAGGACTTGATTAAAAAAGGGTAATTGAGTGATTTTCTGAATGACTTTAAGAATTGAAGACTGTTAAGGAATATTGAGTTAATTTTGAAGGAATGAAGGAAACACGTGTCAAAAAACAAAAACAAATCAAAATATAACTTTGATAGTGCTTACGTGAAATGCTTAATTGGGATAATAAATAACATTGAAGTGGCTTACGAAAATTCGTCCCTCACAATTGCGCAATATCATTTTATGACGTAATCGGGAGCCTTCGAGAATATTCTAGGAACTTATCATGCTTGTTAACAACATTCAAATCACAGAAATTGATTTAAAAAAAGGGTTATTGAGGAATTTTCTGAATTACTTTAATAATTGAGGACTGTTATTGAGAACTATTGAGCAAATTTTGAAGAAATTAAGGAAATACGTGTCAAAAAAACAAAAAACAAATCAAAATATAACCTTGATAATGTTCACGCGAAATGCTTAATTGAGATAATAAATAACCTTGAAGTGGTTTACGAAAATTCGTCTCTTACAATTTCACAATATCATTTTGTGACGTAATGGGAACCCTTTGAGAATATTCTAGAAACTTATCATGGTTGTTGAAAAAATTCAAATCACAAAACTTGATTGAAAAAGGGATAATTGATTAATTTTCTGAATGACTTTAATATTTGAGAAATGTTGAACCTTGAAGTGGTTTGCGAAAATTCGTCTCTCACAATTTCACAATATCATTTTACGACGTAATGGGAACCCTTCGAGAATATTCTAGAAACTTATCATGGTTGTCGACAACATTCAAGTCACTGAACTTGATCAAAAAAAGGGGAATTAAGTGATTTTCTGAACGACTTTAATAATGGAGGACTGTTGAGGACTATTGAGCTAATTTTGAAGGAATGAAGGAAACACGTGTCAAAAAACAAATCCAAATATAAACTTGATAATGTTCACGCGAAATGCTTAATTGAGATAATAAATAACCTTGAATTGGTTTACGCAAATTCTTCTCTCGGAATTGCGCAATATCATTTTATGACGTAATCGGGACCCTTCGAGAATATTCTAGAAACTTATAATGGTTGTTGACAACATTCAAATCACAAAATTTGAATAAAAACGGGTAATTGAGTAATTTTCCAAATGACTTTAATAATTGAGGATTGTTGTGGACTATTGAGATAATTTTGAAGAAATGAAGGAAACACGTGTCAAAAAACAGAAACAAAAAACAAATCAAAATATAACCTTGACAGTGTTTACAAGAAATGCTTAATTGAGATAATAAATAACCTTGAAGTGGTTTAAGCAAATTCGTCTCACAATTGCGCTATATCATTTTATGGCATAATCGGGACCTTTCCAGAATATTCTACAAACTTATTATAACCTTGATAGTGTTTACGCGAAATGCTTAATTGAGATAATAAATAACCTTGAAGTGGCTTACGAAAATTCGTCTCTCAGAATTTCACAATATAATTTTATAGCGTAATCGGGACCCTTCGAAAATATTCTAGAAACTTATCATGGTTGTGGACAACATTCAAATCATAGAAATTGAATAAGAAAGGGTAATTGAGTAATTTTCTGAATGACTTTAATGATTGAGAACTGTTGAACCTTGAATTGGTTTACGAAAATTCGTCTCACAATTTCACAATATCATTTTATGACGTAATCGGGACCCTTTGAGAATATTCTAGAAACTTATCATGGATGTTGACAACATTCAAATCACAGAACTTGATTAAAAAAGGGTAATTGAGTAATTTTCTGAATGACTTTAATAATTGAGGACTGTTAATGAGGACAATTTAACTAAGTTTGAAGAAATTAAGGAATCGTGTCTCAAAAAACAAAAATCAAATCAAAATACAGCCTTGATAATGTTTACGTGAAACGCTTAATTGAGATAGTAAATAACCTTGAAGTGGTTTACGCAAATTCGTCTCTCACAATTGCGCAATATCATTTTATGACATAATCGGAACCTTTCCATAATATTCTAGAAACTTATTACAACCTTGAAGTGGCATACGCAAATTCGTCACTCACAATTGCGCAATATTGTTTTATGACGTAATCGTGACCCTTCGAGAATATTCTAGAAAGTTATCATGGTTGTTGACAACATTCAAATCACAAGACTTTATTAAGAAAGGGTAATTGAGTAATTTTCTGAATGACTTTATTAATTGAGGACTGTTGAGGACTTTTGAACTAATTTTGAAGGAATGAAGGAAACACGTGTCAACGCTTAGGGTTAAAAGGAGGGAAGGAAGGAAGAAAGATTTCCGAGGCAATCGATCCTGGTGGTGGTAGACTTCAGCAGGGACCGCTAGCAATTACTACCCCCTTTCGCCCTGGTGATTCTCCTGCTCCTTCCTTCCTTCCCTGATGCCATCCGGAACACATGGCAGCAAGTTTCGTCTCGTGATTTACAACTATGGGCGCACAAACTCGATTATAATGATTCAGTAGCATATTGCGCTGAATTACCCGTTACAGCTCTCATATCAGCCCTTTCATTAAAATGATAATGATCTTGTGAGTTCTCACTCTCCTCGCCAACTACTTTTTTTCACTAATTTCTCAACAATTATTTTTATTAATTCATTTAGGACAAAATGAAATCTGCTTTATTATGAATAATTTTACGCACCATAATCAGAGCATGAAAAAAATGACATAAAATGATAATTAGGTTTTCAAACTGCCTCCCTTCCGGCTTCTTAGAGACATAACAAAGGGAAAAAGTGGTCTCTAATCAGCCGGAAGGGAGGTAGTTTAAAAATCTAATTTTGATTTGTGAATTTTGTTCAAGCTCTGATTCCGGTGCAAAAAATTAGTCATAGGAAAGCATATTTCATTTCGATCTTAAATTAATTTTTAAACAGAGACACGAAACTCAAAATTCGTTCGTTTCAAGAAACTACCCCTTTTTCTCAAAAGGAAAATCCAACCATTTTTGGTTCAAATTTAATTTTTCTGGTTAAAAGTCTACTATTATATTTTTGGTTTGGAATTCATCTCGTTTGATTCAAGTTTATACTATATGATTGAAAACTTAATTATTTTGATGAAAAAGTGTTTAATTTTTGTTTGATTGTTAATTATTGTAACTGAAAATTTAATTAAAACATTTCTGATTACAAATGCAACTATTTGGTTAAAAATTAATGTATTTTGTCAAAAAGGAGTTGAGTTTTCAACCCGAAAATATCAATTTTCAAAAAAGTAATTGAATCCTTTACCAAAACAGTTTAATTTTTAACAAAATACATGAATTTTTAACCAAATAGTTAGTTTTTCATCCAGAAAAGATCAGTTTTCAAGTAAAAATATCAATTTTTAACTGAAAAATAAAATGGTTAAATTTTCAAACAAAGAGATGATCTTACAACTAATTGAATTCAACCAAAAATGTCGAATTTTTAACAAAATAATTTTTGAATAAATTCAATTGGTAGAAAATTCGTTTTTTTTTTTGTTGTATATTAATTTTTG
Organism: Andricus grossulariae; assembly: GCA_011634705.1. Classification (NCBI taxonomy): domain Eukaryota; kingdom Metazoa; phylum Arthropoda; class Insecta; order Hymenoptera; family Cynipidae; genus Andricus; species Andricus grossulariae. The sequence continues at coordinate 10,634 of JAABKJ010010464.1, forward strand.
AACCTAAAAATTCATGTACTTTGTTGAAAACTCTTTCTTTTTTTTTGTAGCAAATTAATCATCATGGTTAAAAATTAATTGTTTCGGTTGAAAATTCAACTAATTTGTTAAATTTTGAACGCCTTTGTTAAAAATTAATTTTTGTTGTTTAAGATTTATTATTTTAATTACAAATTCATCTCTTTGTTTGAAAATTTAAGTCTTTTTTTTTTTGGTTAAAATTAATTTTTTCATTTATTTATTTTATTTTTAATTAATTTAAAAAAAAATTTGTTTAAAATTAATCTGTTTTAGTGAAGGATTCAATTACTTTGTTAAAAATTGGTAT
>JAABKJ010010465.1:0-10961 GCA_011634705.1 Andricus grossulariae
AGATTAATTGCCTACCAAAAGACAAGAATTTTCAACAAATTTCATAAATTTTACATGAAATAGTTGAATTTTTAAACCAAATAATTTATTCTCTACCAAGGATACAAACTAAAAGAAAAATAATAATTGATAAAGGCATATTTGAATTACAAACAGTAGGAGAAAAATCACTAATCAGCGACGCATGAATAGTCAGGTAAAATCATGTATCTCAAACGAAACGTATGAATTTTTAAGAAAGTACTTCAATTTTTGAATTTTTAGCGAAAAACCTGTATCATCAATGGTAACAGAATAATTCTTAAATAGTTTCTTTATTATCCGAATTAAATTCTTCTAATATTTAATTATATAAATCTAATGCACAAGAGGGCAGGTGTGGATGTAATCACCGATATGAACAATATTATTGCAAAAATGTTTATAGATGCCTTCAATTAACATATTTCATACAGTCATTCTTAAAAATTAATTATTCATTTACCTGCAGCCTGTAGCAATTACCTGTTTTCGCAACAATTGTTTGAACTACGGCATTTCTGAAATTTGTGAGAAGTAAAAAAAAACCAACATCTGTTTGAAGTGAAATCTTTCTAGAATTAGAAATATTGCGAGTAACAATACTTTTTCGAAAAAAACTCATAGAATGTTTTGGAAAAATACTCTCTTAAATAGAGATTGGGTGACATATGTTTTAGAATCAGACTGAAATATACTATGAAACAAACTTTGATTATAAACTGTTTGAAGATGAAAAACTGTGGAGTTAAAAAAAGTTATTTTGAGAGATTACTTCAGTTTCAATTAACAGACAATTAGCCAAGCCTTTTATCATTGAAAAAAAAGGTTTATTATCATCCATATCATTTTGTATATGACTTTAGCTAACTTTTAGAAGATTCTAAAGCCAAGTGGAAATTGAAGCCTTGGGAAAGATAGCGTTGATTCGAAAAATATAGATTTTTGCCCCAGGACTTGAGTTATCAAAAATTACATAATGTTCCTTTTAAAAAAATATAGGAGCCCTACCCTTCTGCGCGGAAATTTTATTCTCCTCATTTCAGTGCATTGAAAAAATATAATTATTTCAAAATAATGACTTAAATCTATGAAAACAATACTGTTTATTTACTCTTTTAGGTCCAAAGTTTTTCATTTATTTACTCACACATACCACAAAAATTGAAGCAGAACTTTAAAAAAATATACATCAAAATACTAAGTCATTTTGATTTCATGATTTACACCTTTCTTTAAATATTACATAATTTGAAATGGAATGTTTCTTGATCTGAACTGGATACAAACGAATGAAGATTATTATTAGAAAAAACATAAATTTTGAGATATTTGACTAAACGTATTTTTTTGTTACGGGTAAGTGATTCAGTCAAACTATCGTAATGATACTTGAAGTGTAATATTTTTTCATCATTACTCTCTACATCTCAAAATACAAGAAAAATTATGCGCATCAGGTAGTTGTCCCAAAAATCCGGTCTCCAGCAAAACAAACTGTTCGTTGTCTCAGGAATTGTAATCATATTATCTGTCATTTATTATAAAACAATAAACATTGCTTTTTTCTATGAATAAATATTGTTCAAGTATTCTTGAAAATATACATTGTCCTTAAAAGTGTTCAGTGCAAAATATAGAAAAGGAAAGGAATTTTTTTTTTTTGCATCAGGGAGAATAATAAACCAAAACAGTTTTTTCCTTCAAAAATTAGATCAAGAGTTTCAGAATTATTATTTAGAATCTGACATAGTAGAATCTCCCAAACTACTAATGAATGCATCTTGCAAATAGCATACGATTTACAAATCATACAATTACAATAATTTCCTATGGAAGAAAATTATGTTGCTGAATAATGAATTCACTTATTTAGATGCTTGAAGATACATATTTTGCCGAAAATATATGACGTTTTTCTGGAAACACATAAAATTCTAGAATTAGGATATCTAGCGGATATCATTAGCATGTATGAATTCGGGAGACTCACCAGATATCCTTAGAATGTCTTAAGATATGCACAAAGTATTTCAAGGATATAGAGATTTTTTACTGCTAGCATCATTCTGTTCTTATTCTTCATATGGCTGGGAAGTACCAGCATCTTCCTGGACTATTAAGGCGCGTTGTTTCTCCATTGGAGTGTATCTGCTCAAAATTGCCCTAAAAACCGTGCCATCTCTCAGTTTTCTGTCAGATGGATCACTTCCATTATGTACTATATGTAATTCAGCATACTTTGGAGGAAACGGCCTGTAACTGTCAGGTACATTTGTTGGATCCAGAACTGATTTAAAATGATTGCAACACCAGTTATCTTGACAATAATTTCTCTTAACGATCGTACCAGCATGAGAGCCACCATACATTTTTAAAGAAATACAATCTGGAGGCAGACGATCTGGGGTACCATCAGCACCTGATTTTGTAAGAAAAAATTCACATTTGTAAAGATTGTCTACCACGTCCTCATTTATAACGTCAACATTTCTTTTGGGAGGTCGTTTGCTCCCGTTTGCGATTTTGCACTGTTGAGACAGTTACGTTTTCAACCAGAATGATTACTTCTCATATGTAATCATATGAAGCGAATGTACAATAGGGACTCAATGACCGACATAAACGAAATTAGTAAAAATATGTTTCTGGATACCCTCAATTAACATGTTTCATACAGACATTCTTGAAAATTAATGATTTATCAACCTGTGACCAGTAGCAATTACTTGGTTTCGCAAAAATTATTGCATCAGGGGCATTTCTTGAATATATAGAAAAGTGAAAAATCATAAGTCTATTTCATGTAAAATCTCGATAGAATTGTCAATACCGAAAAAAATATTTTTTTTTTGTTGACAAAAAGTTGTGGGACGTTTCGGAAGAGTACTCTCCATTACTGAAGCGAGGTGGAGTATGTTTCAAAAACAAACTGAAATAAAATAAATTTAGATTATAAATTAGTTTCAACTGAAAAACTGTAAAGTTAAAGAAGACATATTGACCACCATAGAGTAAATAATGATTTCACTGGAGACAGTAATTGATAATAAGCACCAGCATACATTAAATAATTAATTTTGAATTAAATATGTTAACACGTATATTTTGCTCACTAATAATGAGATGAAATAATTTTACTGGCATTATTATTTCAAACAATTATTGATTATATACTGTACAGCAATTACAAATCTCGTCAAGAATCGTAAGTATGCCAGCTGTTCGAAAATATTATTATATAGGGTTATTTAAACTTCTTAAATTTAGATTTTGAAAAATTATTCGAAAGATATGAGTTCACACTCTGCTCAATAAGCTCCATAGCCTATTTTTCTAAAAGCCTTGTGAAAACCTTTAGCTAATTTCTGTGTTTTTCAGGATTTCATAATGCCAGTCAAAAACACTTGCAGACTCGGCCGGGTTTCCGTCCATCCATTCGTCGTAAATCTTTACAGAAATAAAATTGTTTTGGAACTAAGCTGCTAATATTTCAATATTAACTAATAAAATTGTACTAATTTAATTAGAGAAATGTGGGAAACTAGAGATTAGCAAAAAATTATTTACATTATCAATGATGATATTTATTATTCCCATAGTGGAAAACTATCAATTGCTGATGAATTATCGTTAAAACGATGAGTAAGAAATACTGTGAATCTCTTGAAAAGCCTATGTGACTTTCATAAATATTACGCATTCACTAGGTATTGCTTCATACTGAAAAATCAGACTTCTTTACACATTTAATCTATTTTAAGCAACTTTATCTAAAGAAATTTTACTTTATCAAGGCTTTCATTCTAAGAACTTGAAATTAAAAACTTAGGATGTTTCAAGATCAAAACTTTTAAATAAAACCTGAAATGTTTATAATGGATTTCAATCTGAATAAAAATTGAAATTTCAACTGTTGCTCGTTTGTAGATTTTTCCATTATTCAAGCATCGGATCCTTCTTGATTATATTTTCAAGGCTACTTTTTCATGATTGTTACATTTTTAAACGGTTTTTTCAACATATTTTTTAATTTTTCGGCCCTATATATAGAAGGTAGTCCAACTAGAATTTAATTTTTCCTTCAAAATTCATTATTTGTAATACTGGAGAGACTTTAAATTTCGAAAATAAATTAGTGTATGTTTTTAGAAGTGAAATCTTGTTAGTATAAAAATTCTCAATGAAAATTACGTAAACAATTGCTTATGACTTCAAGCTTTAATAGAACGAAAATTTTGATTGGGTGTCATGTAGAGGCTTACTGATTTGTAAGGCTTGAAATTCCACCTAATTTTATAATTACAGCAATTTTTTTATGTTTCTCAACATTTTTTATATATTGTTGTAAAATATTTTATAATTTAAAATTTCCTAGAATGACAAGTATCCAAATCAGAAAGCTTCCAATTTGTGATAAATGATACATTATTTTTATACATGATAATTTTCATTTATTTTATTATCTTTTAAATATATCTTGAAATTTTACATGATTTGAAATGGAATTTGTCTAGGTCCGAAATATTCAGATACGAACGAATGAAGATTATTATTAGAAATAGAATATTTATTGAGGTATCTGACCAAACTTATTTCTATGTTACAGGTATGTGATACAGTTAAACAATCCTAATGATATCCGTGGTATGATATTTTTCCATTATCACTCTTCAAATTTTAAAATACAGAAAGATTATGCCCATAATGTAGATGTGGTTATTTCTTATTGAATAAAATTACTACTAATCATACATTGAGTAAGCAATATTATGTACCTTGTAAACAGCCTACGCCACATTCACAAAAATGACACATTTATTAGTTGTTGTGTTGACCAGGCATAAACAGACTTACACACTTATCCATTCGCTGGAAACCAATCAAATTCTTTCAAGTCATTAGATATCACAAATAATCCATTTTAATGTAAGAAAATGATTGAGAATCGCTTACATAATAATTATACTAAACTATCTAATTTTAAACGTTTTCAATTGAAAGTTATACAGTTTCAATTAAAAATCGATCAATATTTTTTTTCAAACGCTTATAATTCGAAAGTGTAAACTATTTCTTAAGTGATTATTAACGAAAAATCATTTATATTTTAAACGGAAAATCAAAATGATGATGCTGATTGGTTTATTTCTTCATTTCTGTGCTTGAAGATACATAAGTTGTTGAAGATATATTTAAATTTTTCTAGTATCATAACAAATTCTAGAATAAGGATATCTTAGCGATATCGTTAACAAATATAATTTGAGAATACTATCCTTATAGCCTTAGCATATCTTCAGATATGCAGGAAATAATCCAAGCATAACGAGATTTCTGACTGGTAGCATCATTCTGTCCATATTTTTCCATCTGACTTGGAAGTACTGGCACCATCATCGACTGCTTGGGCGGGTTCTTTCCCTTTTGGAATAAATCTGTTTAAGGTTGCCGTATAGACATTGCCTTCTTTCATTTGTACATAAATGCGGCTCTCAGATGGGATACCAGTTTCGGGGGGCTGGTTTCTAAGGACATCGTGCGGAACGAAACGTCCGGTTGTAAAATATTGGTCATTCCCGTTAAATACTGTATGTAATTCAGCATTCCACGGACGATAAGGCCTATGATACCTATGTACGTTTGTCGAATCGGGAGCTGATTCAAAATGTTGGCCATTCTGCAATAATACATATGCGCGAATATCTCGAGACCAACGCTGTTCAACTTCCATCCAAGGGGGCAAAATCCGGTAATTTAGATGAATATTTCCATTTAGGAGCAGACCATCATAATGAGAGCCATCCATCATGTTCAAAGAAATGCGTCTTTTTGGCAGACTATCTGGAGAACAACCTGCACCTGATTTCGTAAAAAAAAATGTACCTTTATAACGATTTTCTATGCCGCAATAACTGAAACTTTTAACACTGTTTAAGAACATCTGTCAACAATTTTCAAGATGTTTTAGGTTGGTCCTTATTGACAAGGTCAAAATTATATTTTAGGAATTCGAGGCTCCTGCTCGCGATACTGCACAGTGGGGGAAAAGTGTTCTATCAAATTTCAAATTAATCTTTGGTCCCAAGAACCTAAAAAAATAGGACGGAAAAACTTTCTTTCGTTTATATGTTAGGACACTTTAGGAATGAAATATTGAAGCTCCAAACATCTGAGAAAGTTGAAATATTTTTGACAACATATGTGTAATATTCTTCATAAATGATAATTAAATTTTCAAATGAAACTTACGTTGAAAATAAAGAGCACCAGCGAATAAAAGAATTAGTATATCAGTAATAATATTCATTTTTGCTTAATAGACAAAATGGTGTAAAAGCGAAAACTGATTTTTTTTATTACTTCTGAACACCGTACCTAAAAATGGCTGCTATATATATATACCAGAATTTATGACGTGGCTATGATAAGAAAGTTTTATTTGTTCCCCAGAGCACATGGAGGAGAAGAACAAAGATTCTCGAACTCAGGTTTCAAAATCTTCCATATTTGTTACACTTATTGTACATAGAATCTTCAAAATGATTAAACTTCATGATGTGTCAAATTTATTACCATGTTATTAATTTTATAGAGAAAAACAATCTCGTTAACGACTACAAATAACCTGTAACTGTGGATAGATTCCCTTATTTCACAATGTGGAAGAAAAACAAAAAAATAGATATGATACAAACTCTGCAATTAGACAAAAATTACACATTAGAGTTTTCTGAACCATCTTAGTTTTTGCAACAAAGAACAATTAAAGTAATAACTGAAAAGCTGATTAGAGACATTGTGATGTTAGCTATCAGGCGCCACTCAGCTCTCACACGAGGAAAACCCCGGCTAGACCATCATTTGTTCATGATAATTTCGTATTGCAATCGTTCGGGAGAAATGTATGAAATTATTTTGAATTGAAAGCGTTCTAATTAAAAACATTTTACATAGAAAAAATTTATGAAAAAGGAACGTCTTTCGAATGCAATAAAAAGCAATTGAACTTGTATAATTTCTGAATGAAAGAGTTTAAAATTGAATAATTTTAAATTGTACAAATTTTCAAACAGAAGGTCTCAGAATTCAAAACCTTTAAACAAAAACTTCCAAAATACAATTCTCTCAGAAAAAAGTTGAAACTGTCTCATTTCTAATTCAGAGCGTTTAGAATTGAACAACTTCATTCTGAATTGAGAAAGCTTACAATTTTCAACTAAGTAGTTGAATTTTATACAAAGCAGATTAATTTTCTATCAAAAGACATAAATGTTCAACAAGTTTAATAAATTTCGAAAAAAAAAGTTAAAATTTTAAACAAGATAATTTATTTTCTACGAAATAGACAAAAAAAACATACAATTATAACCAAATAGTTGAGTTTTAAACTTGAAAGAAAAATTACCACAAAACCACAAATGAATTATCAATTAAAATTCTGTATCTTAAACAAAAGAAAAGGAATTTGTAAGAAAGAAGTTCAATTTTCGAATTCTCAGCAAAACACATGAATTCTCAGCGATAACAAAATGATTCTCAACTGAATAGTTTCATTTTCAACCAAAATAATTTCTGCTAATGTTTAATCTTGTAAAACAAATAGACAAGAGGGCAACTGGTGATGTAATCACATACATAAATGGAATTAGTATAACAATGTTTATAGACACCCACAACTGACATATTTAATACAGATATTTTCAAAAAATTATTATTGATCAACCTGTAACGTGTTGCAATTACTTGGTTTTGCAACAATTGTTTTAATAAGGGCATTTCTTAAATATGTAGAAACTGAAAGTATACGTCTATTTTATGTGAGGTCTGAGAAATAATTTGTTTTAAATAGTTATAGGACGTTTTGAAGGAGTAATCTCGAATTAAGAGACTAGGCGGCATTGGAAAGCGCTAGATTGACAAAAATAGATTTTTCCCCAAGGACTTAAGTTATAAGAAACTAAAAAATTTTAATTAAAAAAAAGAGGTATAAAATGTACTGTTCGCAGCGAAAAGGATTTTTCATCTTATTTATGTTCAATAACAAAATATAGTTATTTCCGAATCATTACACAAATCTATAAATAATCATTCCTGTTTATTTCCCGGTTTGAATTAATAGTTTTTTATTTATTCACTCAAATGTAAAACAAAAATTGAATCATAAGTGTAAGGTAATATACATTCGAATACTAAGATATTTTGGTACTATGAACTAGAATTTTCTTGGATTTTCTCATAATTTGAAATGGAATTGTTTAGATCCTGATGGAGTATTTTAATACGAACAAATAAAGATTTTTATTAAAAATCAAATAAATTTTTGAGGTGTCTGACCGAACACAATTTTCTGTTATAGGTAAGTGACCCAGTTAAATTATATTGATGAAACCTGAAGTATGTTATTTTTGCATTATCACTCTTCAAATCTTAAAATTCGAAAAAAGCTATTCCGAAAAGGTAGTTATCGTGCTAAAAAACAGGCCTCTAGCAAAACAAGTTTTTCCTTATTTTACAAATTGCAGTTATATTATCTATCAGTTCTTATCAATTAAAAAACGCTGCTTCTTGCCATTATGAAAATTTTCTAAAGTATTTCTAAAAATATACGTTGTCAATAAAAATATTCAGTGCAGAATATAGGAAAGCAGAAAAAGAAATGTTTTTTTTTCGCATAACGAAGCACAAACGGAAATAGTTTTTTTTCAAAATGTGTATATTGAAAAATTCTTTAAACTCATTCGACATTCTAGAAAACGCTACAAAATCTTCAATATTCCTTGAAATCCTTGAAATGCCTTGAAATGGTTCACAATCATTCAAAATATATAAACACATAATCGTGATGATCCATTACAATAATCAAACACATTTGGTATCCCTTGAATTCCGCTAAATTCAACTTATTCATTGTTAAAGGATTTACTGTATTTATAAATTCTGTAGAAATTCTTGAACTTAAAATTAAAAAAAAAGATGTAATGCATTCTACCTCTGAGAACCAAGTCAGGTGGACCGTTACAGTCGAGGGGTGGAGACCCGCACCAAAGAAATATGTGAAAAGAAGGAAAAAACAACAAAACATTGTAATATCTGTGAAGACAAGTTAATTTCTGAGTTTTAACCTGAAAATAATTATTACTTGCTTTTACATTTCAATAAAATATCTTCAGATATGCACGTGACATCCCAGAAATTTTGAGATTACTGCCAGTTAGCATCATTATATCATTCTCGATATCATTGGGATGAATTGGGACATGTCCGGGCTATGATGATAAAACTTTAAGCTAGTGGAATGCGTTCAACTTTCGAAAAGTAGCCCGAAAAAAATAACGAAGGAGAATTCGATGCCAGAACAATGGGAAAATCTACAAACGACCAACAGTTGAAATTTCAGTTTCTTTCACGTTGAAATCCAGAATGAGCATCTGAGGTTTTATTTAAAAGTTTTTAATACGAAACGTTGCACTTCTAAGTAGACGAACTTGAACAAAATTCAATTAAAAATCATGCTGTGCCTAAAAATTGAATCGTTTTCAATTTCAAGTTCTTAGAATCGAAGCCTTGGTAAAGTAGAACCTTCTCAAATAAAGTTGGTTAAAATAGATAAATACATATTATTATTAATAAAATGAATAATTTTCAGCTAATATTCACTACGTCACATTTCTTTAATTAAACTAGCAGAATTTTGTCAGTTAATAATGAAATTTCAGCAGCTTAGATTCTGAAAAATGATCATGAAACTCTAGTTCAATTTTTTGAGTAGGCATGAAACTGTTTGTATTCTTCATAGTGGAAAATTGTTTTTTCTTCTTCAAAAATATGATATATTCCAAAAAAATGTTGCTTCCGTGAAGATTTAAAACGAATGGATGGACGGAAACCCGGTCGAGTCTGCAAGTCTTTTTGCCTGGCACTATGAAATCCTGAACAACACAAAAAGTAGCAGGATATTGTCACGAGGCTTTTAAGGCAGGGCATTACCTTACAGCTTTCAAACAATTTCTCAAAATTTGAATTTAACAATTTTGAAAAATCCTATATAATAATATTTTGAAACAGCTGGTATACTTACGATTCTTGACGAAATTTGAAATTTCTGTATTCATTAAAAATGGGATTGAGAACTGTATTCCTCTTTAAGGCAAATTAGGCGACAGGGAAGACAACACTACAGTAGATAATAAAGCTACAGTATAGCATCAAAAATTATTCAAAATAATAATGTCAGTGAAATTATTTGTTTCACTTCATTAATAGTGAAGACAATATAAGTTTCAATATATTAAAATAAAATTATTGTCTACGGTAAGTTCATTATTTACTGTATGATGGTCTTCCCTACATTCTTTTCTGCTATTTCGCATAAATGTGTACAAAATTATGCGTTTGCAGAATCTGCGTCTTGCTTGAAAAAAATGTCTTTAAACGTCTATAGCATTTGACGTCATTTTTTGAGTGGAAAAATTCTTCCATTTGCTGAAGCACCCAATGAATTACATTTTGTCTCAAAAGTATAGTTTCTTCGTGAATATAGGACATTTTGGAGAAAAAAAAAACATATTTCACCATCTTCTTCTTATAAATGATATAATTTTCTGAACATGGATATATGTTTATGGCTTATAAAATTTTACTAAAATTATAAATGTCCCAAAGAATTAAATTTAAAATAATAGATACGAAAGGTTCTAGAAGAATAATTTTTAAAAATTTTAACTGTAAATAAGGCATAATGAGACATTTCTTTCTTTTTTAATAATGGTGATTTCCGCTTGCCTTCTGTTATTTAAAAAAAATGATTATCACTCATTTTATTTTTCATGCACATTAATTTAGCTAACTTCAAATGATTCTGGTGTGAAGCAAAAATAAGAACCTAGACAAAGATAACGTGGGTTCAACACAAATAGATTTCTGCCAGAAGATTTTCTATA
>JAABKJ010010466.1:0-10960 GCA_011634705.1 Andricus grossulariae
CGATTTTGAGAAGACTCGAAAATGAGGCAGCGATCTCTTTGCGCTTGAGGCTCGTACGGGGGACTCTTGCACTCGAGACTCCTACGGGGGACTCCTGTGCTTGAGGCACCTACGAGGGACTCTTGCTCGGCGGTCGCTGGCTAATTTCGAGTAATGAACACACATACACTTACATAACACACCAAGACAGTGCTTCCAATCTGTGCATCTAACTGATGACCTCAGAGGGATCGCTCCGTCCACCATAGTCTGGTCATATCCTCTCTCCTGCGGCCTGCTAGGGAGGCTGCCGAATGGCACAGTGGGTGAGGCTCACTGTGCCTTATCAACAAAGGAGGACGTCATTTACTGTGCGATAGGTACGCCTGGCACCTGAGAGGTATAATTTCAGAATATTGGTAACAACGAAATCCACCGAGATCCAAAAACACTAGGCGAAGATGGCCGGATTCGGAGTACTGCCTTGAGAATAAACACGGGTCTGGTAGAATAGGCTTCATAGCTTGAGCGCCAGAGGGGCACCTCACGGGGCCCCCCGCACACATTACAACTAACTAACTACTGCAAAGACAGTAACTAAGTTACTTTACAAAGTGCTCTTTAAAAAAGTAACGAAGTTACACTAAAGGTTACAAATAACGTAAATTTTCAGTAACTTAGTTCCTTGTAACAAGTTACTACCCAACTCTGCAACGAAGTATCTCAAATAATTAGTGTGTCTCACAATCATGTGTTTCGTGTCTTCTTTCATCGCGCTTATTTTCTATTATATCATTATCAAAATTTAAATAAATGAAATGGAACCATTTTTTAGTTTTTTACAACTTCTCATGGCTCTGTTTAACAGCGCGGCGGCCCTGCTCAACTTTTCCGCATCCCCACCACCTCGACAAAATTTGTTGCGCGGAATCGAAGATTCTCACTTTTGCCATGAAATATGAAGTCCCCGCGTTTTATCCCTTCTATGGATTTTTTGAAGTCCCTTATTTCATATCCGTTTTTGGAATTGTCAAAAATTAAATGTCTTATCCTATACGGGATGAAAAAGCTCAAAAAAATGTTCGGAAACAATTAAATCTTTTACATATAATAGATTTCTAGAGTCGTTGATTTCAAATCCTTTAACTTGAATTTCTCAAACAAAATGGCGAATATATTAATAAACAATAGCTCAGAATTATTCAAAATATTCCAATAGACAAATTGAGCCATTGTTTATTAATATATTAGATGGAAATAATAACCTAAAATTGAAGAAAAAAACATGATAAATATTGAATAAGTATAATTAGACAGTCAATTTGAAATGGAACCCAAATTTTAAAAAAAGAATGTATTGCAGCCTGTTGGCAAAACGATTAAGATTAATTATGGTTCGATTTTCCCCGCATCTTGAAACCGATTTTTAACAATGAAATATTTGGAGTACTCACAAATAAATAATAATCTAATTGTTTATTTATTATATATATTTATTAATACATTTGTGGTGAGATGGTGGGGATGCGACAAAGTTGAGCAGGGCCGTCGCGCTCTGGACTAGAACCATGAAAAGTTGTCAAAAATGCCAAAAATAGTTCCATTTCAACACAATTTTTTACATGGGCTTAAAAATTCAACTATTTTATTTCTTTGAAAAGTAACTTTTTCATGAAAAAATCATATTTTCGGTTTGAAAATGCAACTGTTTTGTAGAAAACTCGTCTTTGTTTTTTTTGTAAAATATCGTTTTTTCTGGGGAAATTCATATGTTTTGGTAACAAAATTTCCGAAGAGGGTTCAGCTATTTTTGTGAAAATGCGTCCTTTCTGGTAGAAAATGTGGCTACTTGGTAACTATTTGGTTGAAAATTATTCTTTTTAATATGAAAATTCAAAAATTTGGTTAAAAATTTATGTATTTTGTTGAAATTTTATGTATTTTCGTAAAAAGTACAAATTTGGTCAAAAATGAACTTTTTTGCTGAAAATTCGTCTTTTTGGTTTGAACTGGTAGAAAATTCAACTATTTGGTAGAAAATTAACTTTTTTGTTGAACATTAATTCTGTATGAAAATTCAACCATTTGTTTGAAAATTCATGTATTTTTTTTAAATTTAATATTTTTGGTAAAAAGTCCAAATTTGGTTGAAAAGTGACTTTTTTGTTGAAAAATCGTTCTTTGTTGTTCTTCGTTCTTCGTTTGTGGCGTATGCGTAAAAACAGAAGACGATCGCAGCAATCGTCATTTGTTTGTTACGTTTCCACGAAAAGTTCGATGCTCAATTTCTCATTCTGCCTAGTAAGAGACACAAGCAAGGCGTGAGTTCAATTTACAGTAGGTGTTCTGCGGTCTCACAAAATCGTACGATATTTCATTTATTTTTTTCTATTCATCATAATTGAATATCTGACTTCATGTTATTCATTAAATAATTACTACCATTTGAGTTGATTAATAATTAACTATTATTTTCTAAAAAATGTCTTCGACATTAAAGCATTTGAAGTGTGCTGGCTGCGACATTTCTTTAAAGAAAATTGCTGGTAGAAAAAAATTGTAAAAACTGAAGAAGAAGCGAATTGTTTTTCTTGATCTTTAAAAAAAACAATAGCTGTTAAGGATATTTGATGTCGCAAATGCAGACTTTCTATTCACAAAAAAAAATAATGGCGTAGAAGATTCTGAATTGGAAGCTGATTTAACTGTTGATCCATCATTCGCAATTAACGTAAAAAAAAAATGAAGCTACGCCTGAGATCAAATAGATTGAGATTCCTCTTCAGAGAACTGTTTCCACGCATAAATATTGTTGTATTTTTCATTCTACAAACAATATGATTGTAATTCCGGAAGAGGCTCGAATGCAATCCTACATAAAAAATCAAATCTACATCCCGGTTGGCAATTGGTGCTGTCCAAGTCATTTAATTAAAAATCGAATTTTCCTAGAAGATCTTAGGCTTCTGAAAGTATACTCTAATACAACGAGTCTTAGTGTATTATAGTTATCCAATGTGGTGGAAACTCTTTCTATAAAATGTGATGCGACTTTATTTGATAAAGTCGGCGAATGCACCCTCTCAGAAAAAGAAGTTAAAGTTTTTACGGGCTTGACATGGGACCAGCTTAATGATTTAAAAGATAAGATGATTTCATTGAGAAACCGTTCATCGAGTTCAGTAATTCAAGCTCTGGTTCTGTTTTTGTTTAAACTACGTACAGAAAACTTAAATAAAATAATCAGTTATGTCTTTCAGTTAGATAATGAACAATCAATCTCTGATTATTGTGTAACTGTACTTAAATCTTTCGAAACTGATATTCTACCATTTTCTGTTAACTTAAGTGCTTTAAACAGAGATGATCTTATTAGTAATCACACTACGGAAATAACAAGGAAACTGTTTGATGTGAGGGATAATTTATTTATAATTTGTGATAGCACGTATGCACGACACCCAAAAAGCTCAAACAACGAGTACCAGAGGAAATCTTTTTCGGGACAAAAGAAAGTTCCTCTTTGCAAACCCTTCACTATCTGCACGACTGACGGTTTTGTGATTTATGTGCTTGCACCGTAACTTGCAACTAAAAATGATGCGAAAATTTTGAAAAACATTTTGGAAGATTCAAATGGTCACGCAAATTTTTAAAGAAAGGTGATACTTTTTTACTTGATCGCAGATTTCGTGATATTTTATGTAGTTTGGAAGAAAAAATATTTAAAGTATTAATGTCTGCGTTGAAAGGTAAGAGGAAGCAATTGACAACAGAAGTGTCTAATCAGTCACGTTTTGTTACTAAAATTCGCTGGGTTGTTGAATCTGTGCATGGTATGTTGAAACAAAAGTATTGCCTTCTTGATCACAATGCAGATAACAAGCTGTTACCTCAAGTGGGAAGTTACTTTAGAATTGCGGCATTTTTAAATAATACTTGCGGAAGAAGGTTACTCTCAGACGTAGACGTTTCAGATGAAGTGGTTCAGAGGATGCATACTCAAAAATGTATCGAAAATACTTTGGCTATTGAAGCTGAAGAGAAAGGATGGTTTCGAAAGCAACTCCCTTTCCAAAGTATTACATCCGAAGACTGATTACACTTTCCGGATATGACAGAAAGAGATCTTAAGATTCTATTTACTGGATCATATCAACTTTCCCAAGCTGTGTCGTATTTAGCTGAAATTTTCAATAAAGATGGCCCATTGAATATACAATATGTTAAAGATGAGACACATGTACTGAAGGACAGTTGGTTGCTGTTCTCATATTGCAGCTATCGTTTATTATTTATCTTACGCAAAGTATTTATCACAAGTTTTTAAACCAGCAGAAATACTGAGCGATTTATTTATGAACGATAATTGCATTCCAGTAATTGACGGTGACAGTGAAGATTAAGCAATATGTGAGAGGCAAGGGGACTAACATTAAAAAAAAACACCCCAATGATTATGAACTGATGTGAGAGGTAAGGGGACTCACTTTGAAAAAGCACCCCGATGATTATGAACTGATGTGAGAAGCGAGGGGACTCACTTTAAAAAAGACCCCGATAATAAGGAGTTTAAAAACGTACTGCAAACTCCTCGTGGTAAACTCTGGAAACTATACATGTATAGACAAAGTGCACAGGTCCTTTAAAAAGATGGCTCCCATTCATCCTTCGTGAACCTCGGCAGCGGGCGGGCGGCGCCGTTACGTACATTGCTTTTTTGAACTATGTTCCACCACACACAAAAAATCTGAGTTGTAGTACACAATGCAAGGATTTTTCCTTGAAAAAATAAAAGTGGTATCTCTAAAACAAAAACAGAGTGGTCTTTAAAATATATATTTTGTTCATTCAAATCGGTGAAGTCGTTTTCAAGAAAAATCACTTTCATGATTTTGCTTTCCCCCTCCGTATCTCCGACAAAAATGCGATTTTGAAGTTGAAACTTAGTGGAGTTTCATACCACATGGAAACGAACTTGTGAAATTTTTTTCAGCCTCATACACGTTGGGCTGAGCCCAACTGTCGCAAGACAATCACCGAGGTTGTGGGGATACGACAAAATTGAGCAGGGCCGTCGCGCTGTGGACTGGAACCATAAGAAGTTGTAGGAAACACCAGGAATGGTTCCATTTCAACACAATTTTTTTATGATCTAATATCCGTTTTTGAAGTTGTCAGAAACAAAATTTCGGATCCTATACCGTGATGAAATTGCATAAAAAAATATTCGATTACAATGAAATCTTGTAATTTTATAGGTTTCTAAAGCCGTTGATTTTATATCCTTTTATTTGAATTTTCTAACAAAATGGAGAATATCTTAATGAACAATAGCTCAGAATTGTATAAAATATTCCAAAAAACAAATGTAGCTATTGTTCATTAATATCTTGGACAGAAATTACCATTGTTGACTAAGATTGAAGAAAAAAACATTATGAATATTGAATAGGTATCATTCGACAATTGATTATAAATCGATTTCAATTTTTTCAAAGATATGTATTGCAGCCTGTTCCCAAAAGCATTAAGATTAATTTTGGTTCTATTTTTCCTGCTTTTTGAAATCGATTATTAACGCCGGAATCTCGGGCACACCAACAAAAAAATAATAAAGTCAGTATTTATTTATTAATTCATTTGTGGTGAAATGGTGGGGATGCGACAGAGTTGGGTGACGTGGTAGGGATGTGACGCGGGCACTTCATATTTCGGCGTAAAAGTGGGAGTCTTCGATTCCCCGCGACAAATTTGGTTGGGGCCGTAGGAGGGATACGACAAATTTGAGCAGAGCCGTCACGCTTTGGACTAGAACCATGAAAAGTTGTCAAGAATTCCAACAATGGTTTCATTTCATTTGTTAAAATTTTGATAACGAGATAATTGAAAACAAATGCGATGAAAGAAAGCATCAAACACATGAATCATGTATGTCAACCTCTCTGTAGAATTCCAGTGATATCACAGATGACTCCGTGAAATGAGCCACTAATTTACTTAAAACTAAATTTCACACTAATTGGACCACGAAATCTAAGCCCTTGCAACACAAACCAGACTGGGTGGGTCTTATATTTTCGGGATCGCTGAATTCCAATCCGTTGTCCGTTTGGTCCCGTCAGGGTCAAGGTTAGTTCAAGGTCAAACTTGCTAAATTCATCGCGAACAAATTAAGTCAGGGTACCCATAGGTTTTCGGGGTCGCTAAATTCAAATCTTTTGTCCGTTTGGCCCCATCAGGTCAGGATCGAGGTCAATTCAAGGTCAAACATACAAAATTCATCGCTTACTAAATAAGTCAGGGTACCTATAGGTTTTCTGGGTCGCTGAATTCGAATCCGTTGTCAAGGTCAATTCAAGGTCAAACTTATAAAATACATCGCTAACTAATTAAGACCGGGTACCTATATGTTTTTGCGGTCGCTGAATTCAAATCCGTTATCCGTTCGATTTGACCTTGAATTGACCTTGACCCTGACCAAATGAGCCAAACGGACAACGGATTTGAATTCAGCGACCCCGAAAACCTAAAGGTACCCTGACATATTTGGTTAGCGATGAATTTGGTTGTTTTGACCTTGAATTGACCTTGACTTTGACCTGCTGGAACCAAACGGACAATAGATTCGAATTCAGAGACCCCGAAAAGTTATAGGTACCCTGACTTATTTGGTTACCGATGAATTTTGTTGGTTTGACCTTGAATTGACCTTGAATCTGATCTGATGGGAGAAAACGGACAATGGATTCGAATTTAGAGACCCCGACGACTTATAGGTACTCTGACATATTTGGTTAGCGATGAATTTTGTAGGTTTGACCTTGTATTGACCTTGACTCAGACCTGATGGGACCAAACGGACAACGGATTCGAATTCAGAGGTCTTGAAAACTTATAGGTACCTCGACTTATTTGGTGAGCGATGAATTTTGTAGGTTTGACCTTGAATTTACCTGTGCCATGACCTGATGGGAGCAAACGAACGACGGATTCGAATTCAGCGACCCCGAAAACCTATAGGTACCATGACTTATTTGGTTAGCGATGAATTTTGTATGTTTGACCTTCAATTGACCTTTTCACTGGCCTAATGGGACCAAACGGACAACGGATTTAACATCAGCGACCCCGAAAATCTATAAGTACCCTGACTTAATTGGTTAACGATGAATTTTGTAAGTTTGACCTTGAACTGACCTTGACCCTGACCTGATGGGATTAAATGGACACGGATTCGAATTTAGCGACCCCGAATATATAAGACCCACCTAGTCTGGTTCGTGTTGCAAGGGTTTAGATTTTGTATTATTAGTGAACTAATTATTTAAGATATTTCATTTCAGTTACTGAAAAGTTATGTTATTTGTAAATTTTAGTATAAATTCGTTACTTTTTTAAAAAGTATCTTGTAATGTAATTTCGTTACAATTTTTGCAGTAACTTGGAACTTTAATTTTAGTTACTTTGAAGTTACTCAATGTTTTTTATGAAAAAATCTTAGTTTTGGTTTGAAAATGTAACTGTTTTGTGAAAAAACACGTCTTTGTTGTTTTTTTTTGTGAAATATTGATTGTTTTCTGGGAAATTCATCTCTTTTGGGGACAAAATTTGAACAGGACTCAGCTATTTGTGTTGTTGAAAATTCGTATTTTCTTGTAGAAAATGTAACTACTTGTTTGAATGTATACCTACTTTCTTAAAAATTCAGTTGTTTGATTAAAGACTCATAATCTCAGTAGAAAATTCATCTCTCGTAGAAAATGTAACTATTTTCTTTCGAATTCATTTTTTTTTCTTGGGTGGTAGAAAATTCGAATATTTTGCTTAAAAATTCAGCCATTTGGTTGGAAATTAAGTGTTTTGTTGAAAATTCGTCTTTTTAGTATGAAAATGGTAGAAACTTTAAGTATTTAGTTGAAAATAAGCTTTTCGGCCGACCCCATTGAAAACGGGCCATTGCATGCACGTGAAGTAGGCGTAATGTGGCCGCCTCCAGCCCAGTGACGCTCGCACATGCGCGCTCCGCTGCCGGGCCAACATGAAACTTTACGCCAGCTACATGAAACTTTACGCCCGCTATACAACACTTTACGTCCGCTACACATACACTGCACCCTGCAAGTGAGAATATGGAGGAATTGATCTTTATCTTTGAAAAAATTGTATTGCTAGACCCGGCAGTCTCCCTTCTGCAAAGTACGCTATTTCTTCCTTTCACCTAACTAGTCCCAAGCTGTGTGAAAAAAAATTTATTTTACAAAAAACTATTTTCTTGTAAATATTTCGAAAACGGTTAAACTGAGAAAATATTTTATTTAAATAAAACGATGTACTAATTAAATTTTGTATTTGACATGCCCTTCTTTGACCCGGCAGATCAATATTGTTTATACATTACATTTCGTAACTCTGGGTGGAGGGTAGCTTCAACGTTACATGAGATTTACGGAGGGTTCAGCAAAATGTCACAAGGATGGGGGGGGGGTCATAAATCACTGAAAATAGCGCGAATAAAGTACAATTAAAAAACCTTTTTTTTAAGTTCTGAAAGTAACTTTATAAAAAGACAAGTAATTTCTTAATGGTACAAGTTTTTAGGAATATATAATGTTATTTAATTCAATAAACTTTTCCAAACGATTACAGGACACTCGGGCCAGAAAGATTTGTTTAGTGCGTTGAAAGCTACAGAAGCAAGAGTCTAGAGATTAAATCGTAAAATGTCGACTTGCATTGACTTGAAATGTACTTAATAGACTTAACTGAATAGTAAAGAAAACTTATAAAACAATATAAATATCCAACTTTCTGCGCCGCCAAACGGATCTTTCCAGGCAGCATTTGGTCGATTCTAGTTTCCGAAATATTAGCTGTTTCTGTTCAAAAATTCTTGATTTTCAGGAAGGGCTCATTTGGACCATTGTGAGTTCTTTATACTTCTAGGGTAAAAAGTGCTTAAATGTGCTTTATTTGAATTTAATATAAATACAGAGATGTATAGCAAATTATGTGTATTTCAATGATTTAGTTTTCGTTACACATTTTTTAGGAATTCAAACTTTAATATCAATTTTTCAAAGTTATTCGAATCTCCAAATTATGAATAATTTTTCTTGATCAATTCTGAAGCTGGGGGATTCGGGCACGTTTTAAATATTAGCTCATAGTCTCTAATTATGAAATCTCGTGCACTCAATTTTTACCAAATAGGCTCTTTTCTGTGATAATGACACATATTAATACTTTGAATAAAAGATTTGTGAAAATGATAAGAAGTTTAATTTAAATTTTTGCAGTATAAATCCAGTACTATGAAATTTACGGCAAGATTATGATATCCGTGGCGACAAAGTTTTGAAGCTGATTTCTATAGTATTTTTAGTGAGAAACACGAATCTGAACGTTTTCAATCGATACCTCGAATAGTTTTCGATATATATATTCGGTTTCGATTCCTTTGGAATAGAACTGAAGGGCCTATGACAAAGCCACCGAACGCGTCCTCGGGTTGCGGATAGAGGGTCCCTGTACCAAGGGTTTCTGCTGAATATGGTTTCAATAATTAATAAGCAGTCGCGGACAATTGTCCAGGGATGGTCCCGAAGGAATAACCCTTAAGCGGAGGCGTAATAACCGTGCCGAAAGCTGAATGACACCTAGGTAAGGTGTCTTAAACGGTGACTCTGGGATACTGGGCGACCTTTTAGAGTAGACAGCCTTGTCCTTTACAAGCAGGGCTCTACAAAGATGGACGAACCCTTTCCCTAGCTGCTCGTGGGAACAACAATGACACCACCAAACCACCAAGAAGTTGTAGATTTGGTTCAAAACGATCGAACGCGTAGAACACCCGACAATGAGTCGTCAAACAATGCCGATCATCCTAGAGTTCGGGGTGCTAAAAATAATTTATATGGAAACACGACGACGAATCAGGCTGCCTACATCTCGAAAAATGGATATGAACGCAGAGCGTTTCTCCACCGTTGCAGGAAGAAGACGAAGAAAAGGCAGCGGCCTTAAGTCAACCGCGGAAAGCAGGCACCCCCTGAGAGAAGATAGGGATTTCAAGACAAGGAGGAACATTAACATCCTGGTTCCTCCGAAGCCTCAAGATCTGGCTAAAATAAATGCCTCACTTCGTGAGGATATCTCGGAGGACACTGACCACTGGGCCATCAATTGTTTAGTTTATGGTGCGGCGAGAGCTTTGGCTGACTCAAATTGAAGGCTCAAACCGACGATGGATCAAAAGACCAAAAGACGGTTGCATCAACTGAACAAGAAGACTGGATGGACAAGACAGAATGCGTCCCGTGTTCAATGTGCGATTCAAAAGTTCCTCCAAGAACTGAGCAATCAAGCAGCATATTGTTAACAAAATACGGCTCTTATCTGAGGCAAGGAGGAGAATACAGAAGAGGGAGAGATGGATCAGGGAGAATCAAGATTTTCTCGCTGACCCATCTCGCCTCTTCAGTGGTCACCCTGTTTCTGTCAAAAATCCACCCAAGCCCAACAAAGTAGAGACTTTTTGGAGAGAGGTATAGAAGATCCAGAAAACACTAAAATTGAAAGAAAATACTGACGATATCTTCCGCTTCAACGAGTTTTCCGACAACCTCATAAAATCTGATTAGGAATGTCCATCAATCACTGCCGAGGAGGTGAAAAAAGCCATTAGAGGCACGAAGAACTTTTCCGCTCTGGTGGAAGAAGTTTACTTCTACACACCAACATTTGGCCCGCATATTCATCTCATATTTAAAATCGGAGACGCCTATTCCGCAGTGGCTGGTGTTAGGACGCACTATACTTCTACCGAAAAAATGCAAGTTGTCTAACCCAGAGAATTACAGGTCAATATCTTTACAGCTGTCCTAAACAACAGGATTGTTCAACGAATTGAGCCTGTGTGGCGTGAGATGTACGAACAACGTGGTTCGAAAAAAGGTGTAGCAGGCTGTCGAGAGAACCT
>JAABKJ010010467.1:0-10960 GCA_011634705.1 Andricus grossulariae
AGTCCCACCAAAACTTCTGTTACAGGGCAGGGGGGAGGGGGGCAAGGAAAGGAAACCGAGAGTCGCAATTGGTTGATGTTTTGTGCTGAGAAGGTCACCAGTCTTAATATGTGAAATATACACTAAATTTCAAGCATATGAAATTAAAATACAAATTTGTTTTAATTATTATTTAAATTAATGGAATTTAGGAACAAACTGAAAAAATGAATAATTTCGTTTCAAGTATTATTCATTTAATTATTCAATGATTATAAATTATTTAAGAATATTTTGTAATATAATTTTTCAAAGCTTTCTAAAATTCATATATTAATTAAATTCTTAGAAACTTGTACCATTAAGAAATCACTTATCCTTTAATAAAGTTACTTTCGCAAGTGAAAAAATAGTGATTTAATTTCAAATATGAATAGTTTTTATATATTTAGATATTTACAAGGACTAAAAAAAAGCATTATTTATAATAAACTCGCGAAATTCTGTACATATTCCCAGTACGTTTTTCCCAGGATTTGAGTGACCCTGAGTAAAATTTTAATTAAAAGAATTTATAAGCCCCTATAATTTATATTCATCGTAAATCTGTTCGTATCTGTGATGTGAGTTACTTGATTTTGGTTCAGTTAATCTTTGACCTGTTTCGTCGCTTTTGTGAGGCAAAATAAAATTATGTATTCAATCAACTACAATTTAGTAGTTTATGGTATTATGTAAATTAAAAAACAATCGCATAAAAGCTTCAGGTTTTCAGTTAATTAATACAATTTTTGTAGTTTAAAAAAGTTAAGTTTGAAACTAAAATATTCGTTTCTAAAATATTAAAAATGATAAAATATGTATTTGTTTCAGCTGGCGTGGAACGCGTCGTGGCACCAAATGTTACGAACCTTACATCTTATAAATCGAGTTCTCTTGCTATCTCTATGTATATTCGAGCACTGAGCTTCAATTCTGCACAATTTCGTGGCCCTGCAGACCTCGATGTTTGCAAAAATAGAACAATCCTGAGGTATAGCATTAAATTTGCAATTAATTTAATTCCTCAATTATTATTTATAACTTCTTTCCGCAAACCTTCCAGCCAGTCACTTATTCCACTTTTATTCAATTCTTTTTTAATAAGTTTTTTTTTCAGTGCACCATTGACACAGAATATCCTGTCAGTGAACCCAAATCCAACAACAATGTCAACAAGGTCACTTATTAAATTTTCACTCAAAAAAGGAAAACGAAAAACAGTGAAATGTGTTCTGGACCGATTTTATCGACTTCGTTGGTAATAAAATATTCACCTTCGATTCAATCACAACCTCTTAATTTTCAGGGCTCACAGGCCGATCTCTATGTCCCCTACTGTGCCCTATACTCAGTTCGGGTCCCTAAAGTAACTTATTTTCAAGATTTAGTCCCTATGGTACCCTATTTTCAGTCAATCATAATGTTACCATTAAATTTTTTGAATAAGCTTGACGCGTCCAAGTATCAGGGATTTTGAAAAAATGACAAAAGTCAGGGAATTTCTGTAAGAAGTAACTGTAATTAGTCACTTTTTTCTCAAATCACTTTTTAGTCACTTTATTAACATAACGTCACTATAGACACTTTTTCATTTGCAAATATCACATAAATCACTTTTCTTTCAATAAATTAACTCATGTGTTAATCACTATTCAATTCAGGTTTGTACCTATTTCTAAATAAATATTTTATGAAATATTGAATAGATTTCAATAAATTAAAGGAATTTATAAGAATTTTGAAGATTTGATGGTATTTTTAAAACATCCCAGGAATTTTCAAGACCTTTTAAAAATGTCAAGGGATTTCAAAGGATTTGAAATATTTCAGGGACTTACAATAAATGCTATAGAATTTTTAATCGATCTTAATAATTTGAAGGGACTTCAAAGAGTTCGAAATATTTTTGGGTAAATAATTTCCTAGAATTTTGAAAGATATGGAACAAATTTACAGGACCTGTAAGTTTTTAAGATATTTTTTAATATTTCACGGGATTTTTTCAGATTCCCGAGGCTTTCAATGATTTTAAGGGATTTTAAAGCTCTTAACGTATTCTAATACATTTTCCAAGATTTCAGGCAATATCGGATTTCATAGAATTTCACAGGATTTTATAATATTTTAGTGGATTTAAAAGAATTTATTCACGAGAAGTGAGGGGTCTCGTAGGGTTTCAAAGATCTGAAGAGATTTTAAATTATTTTTTGTGATTTATTTGAACTTGTTTAGAATTCACCCTACATCTCATTAATTTATCCTGTATTATTTTTAATTCTTTAAAATTCTTTTGAATTTTATTAATTCAATTAATTTTTTTTAATTCACTTCAATTCTTCTAAATTTGCTTAATTCTACTTAATTCAATGGATTTTTAAAAAGATTTTATTTAATCAATCCTGAAATCTTTTTACCTCGTCTTGAATTCTTAGGCATTTCATCAAATTCTTTTAAATATCCTTGAATTTTTGAAGTTCATTTCAAAGTTACTGATTTCAATGAGTTTTTGCATATTTTTGAATTGTCTTCAACTGTCTTGAATTTTTATGAATTTCATCAAATTCTTCTTTCCCTTAAATTCCTATAATTTCACTGAAATCAATGGAATTTTTAAATTTGTTCTCATTGATTTGAATTCTTTTGAATTTAACTTGCATTGCTTTGAATTCTTGTAAATTCAAAGGAACATTCGTCACATTATTAATGCACCTTAGTCACCCTGAGAATAATAAATTTGAATTGAAAATTCTTTTATTCCATTTATAAAAGATTCTATATTAAAAATGTAACAAGATTAAAATTTTCCTTGATAAATATTAATGGTCAGGAAAAGTGAAAAATTAGTGAAGGAAAAATCAGGGAATGTCCGGGAATTTCAAAGACGAAGTTTTGCGGCCACTCTGATAGTACATATAAACCCGTAAATATAACCGTCGAAGAAGTTAAATCATGACGTTCGATTTATAGGTTATATTTTTTGCCTCCAATGAAATAATAAATTCTAAATTTCAAATAAAATTTCCTTTCTGCCCTTGCAAAAAAAAGATTCAATTGAAATCGATTGATTTCAATCGCGAAATTAAAATCGTCATTCGCGAATTCTGATGAAACGAATTATATTCAATGTCCAATTACTAAATTCGTCCGTGAATATAACTGAATGTCTGCAAATGCAGTGAATTGCATATATGCAATAGAACTAGTGCGTCGCTCTATTGCAATGGATTGTTTCAAACAGTGACGACTTGCAGTTCAAAGTCCATTTTTGAGTGTTTGTTAATGGACATTGGCAAATATGTTAAAATTTTAGAATTTATTTATTTTGGCTGGAAGCAGCAAACGTGTAGTCATTTCTTTATATTTCTTAGGCATCTATTTTTTTTTTTTAAACTTTTATATATATTTCAAGACAATTTCTAGTCTTTTGTCTCGTGTCGCTGGGCTGAACATTCCAAGTGACACTTTACCCTGAGTCTCAATATTTCTCAAACAATCGCAGTTTCTTTAGTGCATCATTTTTAAATGGATAACTGTTAATAATTCTTGTTAACCTTGCATTTATTATTTTTATATTTCTTGCATAAAGTATGCAGAGTTTTTTTTATCATATCGAAGTACTAGACAACAAAGAAAAGCAATTGTTCGAGGTTTTTGGAAGATTTTTCAAATTTTATGCTATTTCAATTTCAGACTATTTATTATTTAATTATCAAAATTTTTGCAATTTTGACGATTTATTGAATTTCATCATAAAAGGAAGTAGTTTGTTGAAACTTGATAGAATGTTCACTAAGAATGTTTACTTACTAAAGTTTGAAACGCATTATTTTATATGCAGGTATGAATATTTTATGGTTATTATTTAGGCACCGACTTTTTAGAAAGCTGGTAGTAAACGAAAAACTATATTAAGCCTTTAATTCAACTTGTAATACGAGCTTATTTTTCTTTAACCATTTTTTTGTCATACCGCACTTTTGTAAAAAGGGTCCCCTGTGAGCGCCAAAATAATTACCCTATGAGCGTGGCAAAAAGTACACTTTGGTCCCTATTTTTTATCCCATAGGGACTGTGACGCCTGAAATTTATATCTCCTAATATTTTATTTGTATTTTTTCAGGGGTATTTGGATCCGAACCAAGTGTGGAAGAAACAGTAATTTATGGCGGAAGTCACTTAATCGTAGGAAGCGTCTTGGTCGCCACGTCTTTTGCAATGCTACACAGTCTTGGTTGTTGGACAAAATGGTGACAAAATTCTGGAGACGTCCAAAATATTACGTTGATGATCCATATGAACCCTACCATTCTCGAGAAAATTTTAATTTGACCAGACGTAAACCTTTACCTTAAACATGTTATGTATGCATTTAAAAAGCAAACTTGTAGATAAAACTATCAAATAATAATGCACTATTTTAAGAGAAAATCCTAGTTGACGGTCCACGTTTTTTTATACATATAAAAATATTTTCGTTTTTGATCGACATGTTAAATCATACTAATTCCCTGTTGACCGCAATCTCAAGTAATTTATGCCTAGAAAATTTCTACTTTCTATAATTTGTAGCAAGATTTATTTATTTTTTCAAATTTTAAACCGAATTTCGCTACTGTTTTACTTTTCAGGTATTTAGTATAGTGCAGCTTTGGAGTTTATTTAAAAGAAAAGACCCAAGGAAACATTAGTCGACAAAGGAAAATAACGTGAAATTATTTAGAAGTAGCAACAAAGATTCATCTAGGGAAGACCAAATTGTAGGTAATGAAGATAATAATATTATTCGATTTTGCATACGAAAGTTTGAAGGATTTCTCAAATTTCAAGGTTTTCAGATAAATATTTACACTACTTTACAGATCTTTTTTTCAAAATTCGTCAATTTATGTTCTAAATCTTCATTGTCTCTATCGCTCTTTGTCTAAGGTTTTATAATTTTAGGGAAGTTATTTCGTTTTCAGAAATTAGAAGTCAATTGAGGATTAAGTGAAAAAGACGTATAAATTCTCTTTTTTTTTTTAATTGAGATAATGATTGTTTCTGTATGTTTGTAATATCATCAATTCGATTATCAAACTAAAGTTGGCCAATAGAAATTGTCTTCTGGGTTTCGACGTCTGCCCATAAAATACAAGACCGAATTCATTTAATTACCGATTTTACAAAACTATTTTTTTACAAAGTTATGAGTATTTTAATTTAAAAAATTGGAAACGCGAATTAGGAAAAAATGTTCTAAATTTTTGTTAAAAAATATAGAATAGAATTTCTTGTCCTCATCCGGAATCTGTTGGAAATTTTTTAAAAATTTCGAAATTGACAAAATGACGGTGATTTTACTAAACATATTCAAAGTGAATTTACTCAAAAACACCATCGTTTTTTTCTCCTAATTTTTTTTAGATTTGTAAAATATAATGAGTATATTCCATGATAGTCTGATATGTGCCAGAGTCTTGGAAAGAGGAGAGAATTTTTGTTTAAAAAACAAAAATTCACATTTTTGTCAAAACGACACAAGATACGAAAAAAAGCAAAGAAACGAAATTGTTTCTGTAAAAAAGTTCTAAGAAAATGTCTCTTAATAATTTCTTCTATCTCGCTTTAGTTTTGAGATTTTTGTGAAAATATGTATAAAATCCTTTAAAATGTATTTAATTTCAATTATACCATTTTGTGGTATGATAAAAAAACCAAAAAGAACTTAATTTAATAATTTTCATAGCGTGTGAGTGCAAGAATAATGAAGTAAGTTATCGATTACTATTATTATATTGTAGTATTATTATATATTATAGTATTATTGTATATTATAGTATTAATAGCGATTATTATTTAATAAGGAAAAAGTTTGATGTAAAAGTTGTTGAAACTTTTAAACTAGGTTCCTATTTGTTTTTTATGACACCAAAAAATTGTATTGTTGAGAAAAAAAAAAATATCGAAGATTTCATACATATTCTCGGAAAAATCTTGAAACTAACGTGAAATAAAAGAAAGTGTCTAGATACATTTTCCTAGAAAATGTTTACAGAAACAATTTTATTTATTTTGAATTTTTATCGAATATTATGCCGTTTTGGCAAAAGATGTGAATTTTAGTTTCGTACAAAAAAAATCTATCATGGAATATACTCTTTAAATTGCGATGAATCTGGAAAATAAGTTGAATAGAAAAAGCGGTGGGGTTTTTGAGTAAATTTGCTTTGAATATTTTTAGAAAAACTGCCGCCATTTTATCCTATTTTCGCTTTCCTTTAGTTTTCCAACGGATTTTGAAAGAGGGGGAAAAATTCTATTAGAACCATAAAAGAAAAGATAAATACCTATATTATTGCAAAAAATTTCATAGTTTGAACACAAATTTTGACCATATTTTGATAATTCGCGTTTCAAGTTTTAAAATTCAAATGCTCATAACTTTGTCCAAAAATTTTTGCGGCAAATATTTAAGATACTTGTCGTCTTATTCTCTTTGAGAAACAATATATTTGAGTGGCAAATGAGCATGGTCTGATTTGAAATGAATTCGATCAACAAAAATTTCTTTATTTTAATTTCAGTTTACAGATTATTTACGTAAATAGGTAAAAATGATTAAACATTTAAACAATTTTTAAATTTCATAATACCTTACCAGAGAGAACTTCTCTTTTACAATTTATAATTTTACAAAACTTTAAAGTTTTATTTTTAAAGTTGAAAATATAGTAATTCGGTATAAAATGATCTAATTTCACATGTACACAAAAAATAAAAAATTTATATCATGAGATTATAATAGCTCATTTTTAATTTCATTTGGGATAATTAACTTTCAAGCTACAATATATTTTTAAATATTTAGAAATTAACTCAAATGGCTTTATCACATTTTGTCTGCTTCTTAAATATTAAATGACGGATTCTATTGGCGATAATAACTTAAAAATTGACTCCGGTCGATACAAGGTAGATTTTAGTTCTAAGTTTTATTTTCTGAACAGTAAAAATATACAAAAACATTATAAATATAGAATATAAATTCTTTTAAGTTTGATTTTTTAAATTAGTAGACAAATTTTACTTATACATCAGCTACGCATTTCACTCCTATCGTAAACCGAATCCATTTCAAATCAGGCAGGTTCTACACTAGAAGTCGCAGAATCTCTCGGGGACAAAATATGTCCTTTGTTAGAGGAAATTAGGCGATACGTATTTTTACGATTTGTAAAAAAAATGTCTTACGAAATTATGCGTATTTGAATTTTTTACTTTGTTTTTCAAAAAAATGCATTTTTTTTAACTCATAACTTTTGAGCTAATTGAGATATTTAAAATTCCTTTCCAGAGTGTGGTAGAATTTATCTTCTTCTATTGAAATCCGCGAGAAAATTTAGAAAATGTTAAAAACGAACAATATGGCGGCTATTTAAAAAAAACACTTATATTTTTTGCCAATTTTGTGTTAATTGTTTTCACTGTCATAAGAAAAATACCTTGTGAGTTTTATGCGGGCTAAATAATTTTTGTGGCTAGGAGAATTTTTTTCATAAAATCGAATTTTCGCATATTTCTTGCAAACAACAGATACGAAAAAATGTTAACGAAATAGTTTGCACAGTTAAAAAAGTTCTTTCACTCATAATATCTTGCACGATCTCCGAGGAAAGTAAAAAATTTAATTTTCATAAAGAAAAAAATTCTCTTGACTGCAAAAATGGTTCAGCCCGCTTAAAACTTATATAGAAAATATTTTTTGTATAAACAAAAATTTGTATAAAATATTTTAAAAAAATAAAAAAGGTGAGATTTGACCCCCATAGAAATTTCCCAAATGTTTCTAGTCCTTCAACTTGTTTTTCAAATTTTATATGTAAATGAACAATTCAAATTCGAAAATGTATTTATTCATTTTTCTATCATTGTGTGATAGTTTAAGGCCTATGCAAATGTAGATTCACAGTAATGGGTAAAACTCGAAGAATAAATTTGAATGCCAAACGACAAGTGTATTGTGATTTTGAAACTGCGCACAGAAAAGCAATGTATAATATAATTAATAACAGATTTTTACAGTTAAAAGAATTGGCTGCTCTGTTGCAACTGCAGTTTCCCGAAAGAAATATTGAATTTTTTATTTTTCTCGGAAATCGTACAAGATATCATAATTGTGTAAAGGAACTTTTTGTAAAACTTTTTTAACTATGCAAACTATTTTCTTAAAATTTTTTCCTATATGTTGTTGTTTGCAAGAAAAACGAGAAAATTCGATTTTATGAAAAAAAAATTCTGGCAAAAAAAGTTATTTAGTCCGCATAAAATTTACAAGGTATTTTCCTTGCGATAGTACAAATTCAAGAAAAAATTAGCATAAAATATAAGTGTGGGTTTTTTGAGAAAATCTAATTTTAATATTTTCAGAAAAACGACCGCCATTTTGTTAATTTTAAACGTTTCCTAAATTTTTACACCGATTTCAAAAGGAGATAAATTCGACCAGATTCTCAATTAGGTCAAAAGTTATAAAAAAGAAAAACAAAGCAAAAAAATCAAATACGCCTAATAAGAATTGTATTCATAAGTCGAACACTGAATTAAAAAGAAAAACTTAACATTCTTTTCGATTATAATTCTTTTGTATAAATGTAGATTCAAGCAATTATGTATAATGTAGACTAGGGTTCCCCAAAAAATGTGTGTTTTTAAATTTTGCAAACGCTAGCCCCTAAGTTTTTCCCTTTTAGTACAATATGGTGCCATAAATTTTATTTTATTTTTAAAAAATTGTTCAGAGATTCCGCTAGGTCACTTTGCGCCTGAAAATTAATTTTCATAGTTTTTAATTCATAAAAAATCAAAGTTCAAGGCTAAAAAATTCATTCGCCCCTAGAAAGTATTAATGGTTGTGTTTGGGGGACATTTCAGACCATTCATTGTATTGGAATTATAAATTTTCTTATTCTAAGCTTGATAACTGCCGACATCTGCAAAAAAAATTCGTATAATTTAGGGCTTATTCTTCAATAAATAAAAAATAGTTTTTAGTGATGAAAGAAAATTTTCAGCCTTAAGTTTGTATTTAAAAAATTGATAACTAATGAGAAAATTCATTTTCAGACCTACAACGGTCTAGTGGAACTGGCGGAACCTCCGAACAATCTTTTAAAAAGAAAAGAAAATTGTCACACATTTTTCGGGCACCCTAGTATAGACCAATTTCAGTCAGCTTATTGCAAAGATAAATTTCTAATTCTGATAATCTCACAATATCGGTTTGCATAACTGTAATATGTATGATCAATATCTTTTTCTATGTAGTCTAGACGACTACGGAAAGATAACGCTACTCTCTAATTATCAATATTATCATCAAAATAATTGTAGCTCAACAAAAATTACCAGGCTACATCAGAAATGTCTTCCAGGCAAAAATCCGGTCATTCCAGTTTAAAATTGGTCCCCGTAGAACCATGATGGAGCCCAGAACCCCCGTAATCAAACCTAATTAAAAATATATTCAACCACCCCGAAACCTCTAAATTTAAATACAACATTTTTACTGAACTTTCGGAAAAAGAAGAAAAACATCAAGGTTGAAGGAAAAATATATCAGAGGAAAATTGTATGTGCTGGCCCTTCTAGAAATAATCAATTGAACACGATTCAGAACGATGCACAGTTGTCAAACTTTCAATCGTATTCAATCGTTTCTAAACGGTGTACCATTTGTTAATCGATTTCAATTATTTTCTATTGTGTATAGAGCTTAAATTTCCATTCCTAATGTTCCTAATTGTTTTCAATCGGGGCAGCGACCGGCGTTTGTTTTCTCTGACGAACAATAACCTTAAATAGAACAAATTTTTCTTCGCGTCCTCGCGGTGTGTTGTGCATTTTTTAGATATTTGTGGACAGTTTTTACCCGTTTTTAAAATTATGAAGTGATATAGATTGATGGTTTTCAAAATTCGGAATAATGTACAACTATAACCAGTAGCTAGAAGGAAGTCGACGGGGCGAGACAAGAAAATAATTTCCGAATCCAATTTCAGACAGAAACAAATCTTGAATTTTGACTTACACAGAAAATACCCATTTTTTATAGTTTAAAGATTCCTATCCCTGCCGATGAAACGGCACTGAAACGGCACTGACGAACGGCACTGAGCCGCCAGTGTCGTTTGAGTGCCTGTTTTGGCCGATTTCGACACCTAAACGGCACTGAGAGTGATGTGACGGTCATATAATGGTCCTATTGTATTCGTCACGTAGCGGGCAGGCGGAGTGGTTTACAGTAGTTGGCCGCCACCAACCGAATTCCTTTTAAAAATTTTCTTCAAATTATTAACACTTGTTTTAATTGATGAATTTCCTCATTATACATATTTTAAAATTATAAATTATATACTCATATACTATTCTGGAGTTGAATTCAAAAACAGTGTCTATTTTAGCGTATCTCATTCCATTCAAGAGATACATTGTATTCATTCAAATTTTAAACTTCTAAAAAAAAGTTAGATTTTGAAATTATCGAAACCCGTAGATTCTGAATTTCTAACTTTCTCAGCGGTAATTTCAAAATTTTACAAATTTCAATTTATATTTCTTAATCCCTTTCAGCTGGTCTACTTGGTTGCTTAGTCGCAGGTATAAAGGAAACTTCTGCAGGCATTTAAATCTGTAATCTAAGTAGCTTTAAACGAGCAGCACTGAAACGGCACTGTGCAGTGCCGTTTGAGTGCCGTTTCAGTGCCGTTCAATCGGCAGGGATAATACTTTAAAATGTATTTTCGCCTGTAATTTTTTATCAAGTCTTATTTTCAGAAATTAAAAATGCAATGGAATTGGTCAGAAAATTGATAAGCAAAACTTATACACTCAATCGTTCCCAATCGTGCACACACGATTAAGAAACACGATTAGAAACAATTCAAATTTCTTTCTATCGTTC
>JAABKJ010010468.1:0-10960 GCA_011634705.1 Andricus grossulariae
AAATCAATTCACAAATATAAATTGGTATAATCTACTTATCTAGCAAAGTAGACTCCAACATTTTCTATTTTCTTTCCAATTTTCAGGTTACACTGTTACAAATAATCAAACTTTAGCATTTTATATCTTCTTTCTTTCCTAAATTCCGGGAGACCCGACCTTCCTCAAGTCCTATAAAAACGATTTATATTTCCGAAATTTTAGGAAACTCTTAGATACAATACCACATGCAAATTTTTCCAAATCTCTTGAAAATGCTTAAAAATCTTTTTAAATACTCTAAAATATTTCAAATCTTCTGAAACCAATTAAATATTCCTTATAGTCTTTTGAAATACTCTTGTCATTTTCAAATCCTTTGAAATCTTTTGAAATCAATTGAAACATTTTGAATCGCTGAAAAATACCTTAGAATCTTTTAAAACCATAAAATAATTAAAATCCTATAAGTGACATTAAATTACAGATATCAATTAAAACATTCTTAGGATCTGAAGCTTTTTCGGGTTTCAATCGTGTGCAAAACTACGAAACTTGCCAACGTTCCGTGAACATTGCAGTTCACTTTTTCAGGGCTGACCTGAAACTGAAGTTTCAGGTTATGTTGTTCTTATATAGATTCCCTACAATGCCTATGATTGGCCAGAGCGCTCCATGGTGGGAATTGCTCGAACTTGATTGGCCAATCAAGTCTTGTTTTAAAAACCCGGGAGGACGGAAAGCCAAATCGGATTGGTATTATATCCATTGTTCTTCTTTATTAGTGACTTTTAGTATTTCCCTATGAGTTGTCTTTATAAGGGACCAAATCTTCGTGAATTCTTTCAATACGTTCTTTAGCATTGGCTGGAGTAACATTGGCTTTGGCCAATTTTTTATATTTTATCGGAGCGCGACTAAGTGCATCTATATATTGGACCTGCTCCTCAAAAAGATCATCAAGAGTCGTCATATTGTAAATAAAAATTTTCTCCCATGTGCAATAAATCACGTGACTAGGCTTGCAGCCTAACAGCTTCACGCCGCCATGAAAAGCCGTTTATCAGCCATTTTTTCGTCACTTTTCACTTTAGAATCCATCTATTTTAACACTATGCTCCTTCTACTCAAAGTTGATTAGATTTGAGCTCAATCTGGTTTGAAGGACCATGTTTTGAACTGAACCATCTTTTGATGTATTGTTATTGTGGAAAGTTAGAGTAATTAAATTTCTCACCAAAAGGAAAATCTCTTCGTTCGATTCATATCAAGTCAATATGCCAGTTGCTCCAACGCAAAATGTCAGGAAGAATGCACAGTGAAAACAACAGTTTATTCATGAACTATGTGTCTGTAAGGAGACATTTTAATATCTTACAATTGTGAACATGAGAAAATATGAGTACAGCAATTGAATTGGAAGCATCGCGATAACATGCGATTCAGTTTTATAATGACCGAGCACGCACTTATATGCCACTTTGGTTACAGGCAATTAGCTAAAAGGCTGAACAGCTAGCTAATGGTTAGGGACGAAGTGAGGGCTGATGAAGTCTAATAAACCCCATATGCGGATGCAGCGACTCCAAAAACAAATAGTTACGGTAGTCTAGTTCAGCGCGATTTCCTTTTTTCTATCCTCCGGGATGACAAGGGACTACTGGAAATGGGATATGGTTGTATTATTTTTTCACAGAATAAAAAGGATGGTTACTGGATATAAGATATAGTTGTATTCTCAGTTTTCTCATAATAAAGAAAAAAGTTTCTGGAAAAGGGCTAACGGTGTCTTCCTACTTAGCCTTATCTTTCTTTTTTAGATAAAGCCTCTTCAAAGAAACATGTTGCTTGTCCCCTTTTTTATATCCCAGTTTTAATAAAAAGGGCACAATTAAGAGAAGGTTTACTGGAAAACGTTGCCAATAACTACTGCGGGTATTGTTATGGCCACTTTTGTAGTCAAAGTATGAAAATACATCAATTTACGAAGATTCGAAAATATCACTTTTCTTAATCTCACCACGGCACTTTTCGACAACAACATACAATTTATGCCTATAATTTCATATGTCATATGTTAATATACCACATAAGTCTTCTTTTTCTGAGCGTGTACGTTCAAAAATTGAAGCACGCGCCTATTGAGAATTAAAAATTAAGACTGTTGATTCTCATATTCAATCATGTTGATGATTCTTGATTCATTCCCGAAGTTTATAGTTCACCATGCAGTAATATAGGCCTATTGGCAACTAAACCTGATGAAAACAAATAAAAACACAGAATAAAGGTAAAATACGTGTTTAGCCAACGGCTGGTGGGTTAGGGTGGCGAGGTAGAAGAAAATACGTTTTTAAACAAGGCTGGACGGGAAAATCAAAAATTGTCCAAAATTGCTAACGTAGCTTATAAATGACCGCGAACTTTATATTGCACGTCATTTCGGTGATTTCTGTGCTTTGTTTCTTTTCCTCTTGGAAAAGAGTTTATTATTTGACTTCGGGAGAAACGTGACAATCCCCTTTGTCCTCGTGTATATAATCCTGTGATTCCGGCTGATCAAATCTTGGGTATTTCTCTCTCTGGGAGTGATAAGTATGCTGAAAAAAAAAACTAAAATCCGACCATATATGTTGGAAAAGAATACAGAATGAAAATTTAATCTGCATTTCTTGTTACAGATTTGAGTTCACAATTCGACTGTCTGCCTAATGGAGCCCCTATTCCTGGTGTTCCTCGTTCCGGAAGTTCTGATTCTTTTGAAGAGTCTCTTTCTCCTGCCGATTCTTCTCTTCATGCAAGATCACCTCCTGCCACGAATTCTTCTTCAGGCATCTTTGAAAATAAACGTGAAAAACGTAGATTCGATTGTCTCGTTCCCAACATAAATCCAAACCGTCATTTCGAAATTCGAGAATACACTTTTCCTCGCGATAAAATACTTTTTTTGAGAGGAAAACATACTGCCCGCCTGCCCTTGCCAACCGGAGAACAAGCTGTATTATCAACGTCCAACGGTGACATATTTGCAATAATCGACAGTGATAAATTTCTTCGTGGAATATATACATTAAGATATGAATTCGGAGATAAGGTTGAAAAACGGGTGAAATTAAACATGTGCAGTGGCGCGATTGAAGATATGAACCCACAAGAAATTGAGGAAGCTCCCTCAGGCAAAGCTCGCTCAATCTCAAAGTATTTTCATCAAATAATGGTAGAAGAGTTCCCCCCACATTCCCCGACTACTCAAGTAAGCTCTTCGCCTTCTGCTGAGTCTTCTCTCCGTACCAAGTACAGGTCTCTTGCTGCCAATCATTCTTCTCTCCGCCTGGGCAAACTAAAAATTGATGAACTTATGGCTGTTCAGCTTATTCCCAACAAGAGTCCAGACCGGCGATTCAATATTCGAAAATACACTTTTCCACGCGATGTGCCACTTGAATTGAAATCAGACAAACAAATTCATCGGCCCATGCCATCTGAAGAACAAACTGTATTATCGACGCCTAATGGTGACGTCTTTGCAATATTCGAACGCAATAATTCAATTCTTCGTGGAATATTTGCAGTAAGAGATGGCCATTATAGGCGGGTAAAAATAAACATGGATAGCCGGTCGGTTCAAGAGATGACCCTAGAAGAAATCGCTGAATCTCCCTTGGGCAAGGATCGCCCAATCTCGAAGAGTTTTCAAACAATAATGGTAAAGGATTTGCGTTGATAACATTATGTAAATTTTTTTCATATAAAACTGAAATATAATACTGTTTTTGCTTAAAAGTAAAGTAAGAATGTCACAAGTTACTAGTAAATAATGGGCTGCAATCTGTGAACATATAAAAATTTGTATCGCTCAACGACATTGGCCATTGACATTGCCACTTCTCAAAATAGTTGCGAATTGAAATTTCACAAGTTAATATTCTGATATGAAATCGAATTACTCACCTTCCTTCAGCAAACAGAAAAGATGTAGCTCGTGCCGTGTTTGATGAAAACCCACAAAAATAAATTTTTTGCATCACATATTTGAAGTTTTTTTTACTTCAACTTGCCATAATTCATTAACTTTTAGAATTTTTTTATGAAAGTCACAGAAAGCCTTCCTTATGAGATTCTACGACTACTGGGTGAAGAACTAGGCATTATTTTCATTTAAACAAAGGTTATAAGTTTTCACCGGAAACATTGCCTAAATCATGCATCGTATTTCTACGCTTATGGGGAGTTGAGCCATTTTTCAGCAACAACAAGCTTTTAGCGAAAAAGTTGTTTGGAAAGGTATTAATATATTTTTTATGTAGAAAACTATTTAAAAAAATTCATCACATGAAAATGCAATGTCACACAAATCTTGAACGATCAACAAAGTATGGAATACAAATTGAAAAAAAAACTATTTATTAATATAGACACATTAGAGCACTCACAAATCGATTTCTACATTTACATTTCCGGATAAATTTTATTTCGTGGTATTGAATAATAAGAGGGCTAATACAATAGCCATCGCGCTGTCAAATAATTTTGTAATGTACATTATATGGGTGTATTTTAGTAGTAATAAAAGTTGGAAAATCTGGAAATAAGTAAACTATATGTAAAGAAATATGTAGGTCAAATATTTGTGTACAATTTATTCACAAATGAGAGGACATTTGAAAAATGAGCACCCTTCCTTTTCTCTTCGCACCTGAACTCAACATGCATATCATTCTGATTAGCAATTTCCAATCAAACTGATCAAATTTTTGTACTCAAATGTAATATTTACACAGCATACATCATCCATATTTGTAGACTGGAAATTTTAACATTTTTCATTAAATATTGTAAGCTCATTTACTTCACAGAAAAAAATAAGTGAATTTTTGTTGCTGATAATTTTCGACTACATAAAGTTGAATTTTTTCTTATGAAAATAAAACAAGCTTCAATAGAATTGACACTGTAACCATTTTTCGTTTTTGGGATATTTTCATTCCTAGTGACTTTCGCATATGTTTAATTACCTACTTAGGTAACAATAAAAAAAATATTCAGTAGAAAAAAATTTTTATAGTCGAAGAAATGGTTTTTTTCATTTATTTTCACGCTTTATATTTATCTATTTTATTCTCATAAATGGAATGAGGCATTAAATAGATGAGGCAGAAGTAAAGAAAGGGAGGGGAGGAGGAGCAAGAGAAGTATGGAAGTTGAATTAGGGGAAGTAGAGGATGGAGAAATGAGGGCAGTGATGAGATTTGAAATGTGGGATGTGAGAGGCTGGGAACTGGAAGGAGTGAGTGTATGTGAGGGATGTAAGGAAAGGGGAAGCAGAGAAATCAGAAGTAAGAAAATTGTGGGAGTAGAAAGTAAGAGATGAGAGGGATGCGAAGAATGTTCATGGTTGGGATGTAGAGAAGGAATAAGTAAGAGAAGTCAAGGAGGGTGAAGGGGGTGACGTAGTAAGGTGTGAAGAGGTTTGGGAAGTAAGAAGGTGGAATGCGTGGGAAATGAGAGTAGGGGAATCGTGCAGCGAAAAATTAGATGCGGGAGAAGTAAGGGAAGGGTGGGAAGGAGAAGTACTGGAATGGAATTAAGGAAAGAAGAGAAAAGAGAAGTAAGGGAAGCGATGGGATTGCAAATGTGGAATGTGAGAGGTTGGGAAGTAGGAGAGGTGAGTGTAAGTGAAGGGTATAAGGGGTGG
This sequence comes from Andricus grossulariae, assembly GCA_011634705.1. Taxonomy (NCBI): domain Eukaryota; kingdom Metazoa; phylum Arthropoda; class Insecta; order Hymenoptera; family Cynipidae; genus Andricus; species Andricus grossulariae. Next base: position 5,675 of record JAABKJ010010468.1, read on the forward strand.
GGAAGCAGAGAGAGAAGAAATAAAAAAAGTGAGGAAGTAGAAAGTAGGGGAAGTGAGAGATGCGAAGAATGTGAATGGTTGGGATGTGGAGGAGGGACAAGTAAAAGAAGTCAAGGAGGGTGAAGGGGGTGACGAAGTGAAGGGGAAAGGCGTGTGGGGAAGTAAGAGGGTCGTATTCGTGAGAAATGAAACTAGGGGAATTGAGGAGAGGCAACCTAGATGCGGGAGAAGTAAGGAAAGGGAGGGACAGAGAAGTATTGGAATGGAATGAGGGAAAGTAGAGGAAGGAGAAGTAAACGATGTGATGGGATTAGAAGTGTTGTATGTGAGGGGTTGGGAAGTAGGTGAAGGAAGTGTCAGTAAGGGATGTAAGGAGTGAGGAAGTAGAGAATGGTGAAGTGAAGGAAGGAAAGTAAGAAGAGAGAGGAAGTAAAAAATAGGAGAAGTGTGGGATGTGAAGAATGTGAGGGGCTGGAATGTAGAGGAAGGAGAAGAAAGGTGAATAAAGGGGGTGACAATGTAAGAGAGTGGGATGCCTCAGGAATTAAAGTAAATGAGGGAGAAGTAGGGCAATGGAGAAGAGGAGAAGTAGAAGTATGAGAGTCGAATGAGGTGAAGTAGAGAATCGAGAAGTGAGAGAAGTGATGGGATTGGAAGTGTGGGACGTGAGGAGTTGGATAGTAGGAGAAGTAAGCGTAAGTGCCTTGCTTTGCCGCGGAGGGAGGGGGTCCCCTCAATTAGAAACGAAAATACTATACTAGATTATACTGTTGTCTTACTGCTAAGCAAGTTATAAATCAGTCTTCTTTTTCAATTCTTGGCGGACCTTCTAATAAATGTTGCGAAGGGGGCCTGCACGATTCTCACCTGCAAGAGTCAAACTCACGATTTCTTGCTTACTATGAAAATTAGTTATTTATATAGGCTTACATGTTTTTATATCTTAAAACCACTATCGTATACAGTGTCAGCAACTATTTAAATTATCTCTTGTACAATGCTTCAATTTTAAGACCATTTTGGAACATGAATTTTTATTATGGGTTATAATTTTTACTTTCAGACGAAGTATTTCGTAGAAAATTATAATTTTTTCTTTGAACTCTTTTAAATGTACCGAGAAAAATTACAAGTGATATATACCCTTTATATTACCTTTTGAAGGTGAGTGTGACTTACTCAGGCCGTTTTCCTCAAAAAATTTTGGATTCAAAACCCAATCTTTCTTTTTTTTTAAATTGAAAAATTATAAAAAAATAAACCAAGAAATGACTGGAAGTTATAAAATCATCAATTATGTCAGCTGTAAAGAATGTATTAATTTTAGTTTTTCCTTGAAACTTACTCTAATGAAATGTAAACATCTGAGAAGGACAAGTTTGACGCCTACAATCTAAGAGATAACGACTATACGTTACACTATATAATCTGATGCAGAACTAGAATATCAATTAGTTACAGTTTTCATGAAATTCTCCATAAAGGCCATTATTTGATTCACCTCTAATAAAAAAAATGAGGACTCTTTATACTGTCATGTTATCCTTGGTTGTTATCCTGAATTCTATTGGTAAATATGATATTATAACACGCTGATAATTTTGAATACATTTGTTAAGCCATACGCACTTCAGAATTTATGCGGCTCAATCGACATTCCATTCCAGTGGGCCAAATTCTTTCAAACTTTATTGGAGTTTTTCTGATTAAGTGTGAATTTAGTTTTAAAAAATTTCAGAAGAATCCGAAATGTATGTGTTATAGAAAATAGAATTCGAAGATTGTGCCTAATGATACGGAATGCGTACCATATTTGTAGGCAAATATTGATTCTACTTCCTCTAATATCTGTCAATTCGATTAATTCGTATCCCAATTATCTTTATCAGTGATTACTTTTTGGTAATTTAATGTAAAACCCTGATTATTTCTATCAGTGATTAGTTTTATTTATTGTCTATTCGACGATTTTATAATTTGAATAAATGCTATAAATTGTCCAATATTCTCTCGATTTGATTAAAAATAATAAAATAAACTTGCTCGAAACAACATTAGTCATAAAAAACAAGCTGTTAATAATCTGTTTGGTGTTATTGTTCCGCTTTTGATTGAACTTCGGGTTTCATTGATCGTGACATGTTCTCCGCCCTTTGTTTATTGTCCGTAAAGTTTTCCCTCCGTTTTTGAATTTCGGGCACTACCTTTTCGTTGTGTGGGAACTCAGGTTGTCGCGTGAGGCTTTTTTTGTTGAGCAGTCTCGGACCCTTTTTCTGCTCTGTTCAGTTTCAATCAAGGTGTAGGCTTATGCAGTCACTTCGGTTTGTGCAACGATTTGAAATCAATTGTGCTTCATTTAGACGATTCGGGTTTTTGAGTCCTTCAATTTAAAGTCAGGGTTTCTTTAATTTTGTGATACTTAATTAGTGATCTCCCGACTTGATCTTTTCCTGGTGTTGTGGGAAGTGACGAGCCGGATGACGTTCAAAACACAAACAAATTATCACAGACTGGTACCGGAAACCTGTATGGTCTGGTTATTTCCTAAATTTCAATTCACATAATTCTATTGCCGAATATTTCATGTTGAATTATCTGGAAGCCAGTATATCCAAGACCAAGCCCATGGTTTACCATAGGGGTAGACCACCGTTGATACCGACTTTTACGTTTAAGGTCAGTCAATTGAAAATGGTTTGAGGATATTCCTGCGTGGGAAAGCTTGTTGAAAGTTTGGGTTAATTTGTCCTTCTTCCGAACCCAAAGGATTACTGCTACAAAGATAGCCGTAAATTTATTTTTGTAAGTCCTTTGAGTATCTGAGTGAAAACGTTGGCGCACCAAGCAAATCCTATTTCAGAGCCTTATTTCAAGCGTCATTTTTTATTCAATGGGGATTTGGGATTTTGAGATATTGTGAGAAGGTAGCGGTAATCCACACTACTTTCTTCAAGAGAGTTTTGGAATTGCCTTCACACACTCCGAGTTACGCATCAAAGCTAAACTAGGCTATGTTCCACTAACATTTAACATAATCAAGATGTCCTTAGATTTGCTGGAGAAAAATTTGGGTGCAGGTGAAGAGAAGCGTCGTAAAGTTTGTTGAAAATTTCTAGAGGTACGTGTGGACTCTGGTAAGGTAGTTCCAAAATTTAATTAGGCCCTGAAGCTTTTCTTAAGCAGTCTTATCACCCACATGTGGAATGGATATCGTATGCCCTGGATTAGGCCAAGTAGGTTTACCGAACAAGTATTTAATTCTAGCGAAATTCGAGTCCTGTCTTAGACATACACACCTTCACAGGCTAGGTCAGACCTCTCTTCAAGTGCTGCCTTGCCTATGAATCGATCCTATGGGGTACCAGTACCTTTATGGCGGAATACCGTTTATATTCTTCAGACTTCTTGCCCAGGTGCATCTCATGGGCGACGTGAGAGGTAAATTCTAAATGAATGATCTTTTAAAGAATTATATTCAGGGGTATGTCTGCAAAATCTGCAACCTTGGAGTGTAAGGGAATCGGTTTCATTTGCTGGCAGAATGCCCAATATTCACGGACGTCAGAAACGATTAATTCGAGCCAGCGGTAAGTCTTGGAGCCTCTGGTCCGCTCTGGATTGCGCTCCTGAATTGCACGGATGAAAGAAAACTATTTCATAACGCCAATAATTGTTTGGTGTACTGAAAAATAGGGCTTTTATAACATAACCGTAGTTTAAATTGTGTTATTAGTGTATTACAGTATCTTATAATTTGATTCAACTCATCTGTAAGGTATTTTCATCTAAACTTTGGTGAATTATTCTCGCAAATGATGCAAGACATTATAAAAGAGTAAAAGACATTTTTTTTAGTACCGTCTTAAATTTTTCATGTTTTTTTCGTTGTTTGTGAAAAGATGCGGAAAATTGATATTATTGGCAAACAATATAAGTTTAGATTTTTCGTGAAAATCGATGCTTTAGAATCCCCGAAACAAATCGTGGCCAGCTTGTTATCTTTAAATACTTTAGAAATTTTCCGACAGTTTTCGAAAGATGACAGTGAAACTCACCAGAAACCGAATGCAATACACGAATGTTTGGATCATGTTGAAAATTATAAAATTTAAAGGGAAAACTTGTGACTATTTGAAAAATACACGTTAAAATTTGGTCCCCTGATTTTGATTTATGTGCAAAATTATTGAAATGTCTTTTTTTCATTGAGCATTGATCAAACGATCAAGAATCCATCAAGATTGAAAAAAACTTCTTTGAAATTTCGTTAATTATGTTCTCGATTTGGCCATTTTTATGGATTTTGCAGCACTATCTAAGCTTTGTAACAATATTGATTGAATTTCAATAATAAAGGTGGAAAAATATTTGACTGACACATATGTACATTTATAAAACAAATAGTTGTTCAGTTTCGAATGTGGCTTTCTGTTTGTCAAAGGAACATTTCCATAGTATTACCATTGTTTTTATTAGAAGATATGTCGCTCTAAATCACAATTACGAAAAAAATGTAACGTGTTGAATCTATATTCACTTTTAATTATACGCAAGGCGTTACCGTTACCATTACTGATAAAATGAAACGTTCTAGGCATCGTATTGCTGTTAAATACCGGTCCTGAATAGTATATCGTGTATCAAGGGCATGAAGAAGGTTATTTTGACGAGCGTGAATTTGCTGCCCGAGCGAAGCGAGGGTGGCAGTCACACGAGGCAAAATAGATTTACACCCTTGATACACACCATTCTTTTTGCCCCCCTCCTTGAAAACAAGCATGTGAAGAAGATAGAGGATGTTTGATGAACTTGACAATTTTAAATTATAGGTGAAAGCAAGAAATATCGTACTATTCAGAAGAGAGACTGTCGGGTCTGGCAATACAATTTTTCCAGAGAAAAAGATCAAATCCTCCACATTCTCACTTACGGGGTGTAGTCTATGTGTAGCGGGCGTAAAGCTTTATGCAGCGGGCCTAAAGATTCTTGTAGCGGGCAGAAAGTTTCATGTTTGCCCGGCAGTGGAGTGCGCATGTGCGAACGTCAATAACCTAAAAGCGACCACATTACGCCTGCTTTACGTGCATGCAATGGCGCGTTTTCAAGGGGAGACGAAAAAAAAAGTAATTTTTAATCGAAATGCGCCAGCGCGACAGCTAATCAATGTAATCTTGCTCAAAAATCGCAAGTGCAACAGCTTTGATAGCAGCTTAAGGGCATGTGATACTTGTGAAAATTATCGATTTTAGCAGTGTTAGGTTCCCCCGGCTTTTTTCCTACAATAAT
>JAABKJ010010469.1:0-10959 GCA_011634705.1 Andricus grossulariae
TTCAGAAAAAATTTCAGAAAATTGAAAAAGTGAGGCCGGTAAGGTAGGTATTTATGCGTGTCACATGCCCTTAAAGACAACTTTTCAACCATTTTAGGTTATGTTAGCGGTTCACATCGGAAATGGGTATTTTTAATTTGAACGAAAGTAGTATAGTTTAAAAAAGATTTTTCTTTTTTAAACAATTGCAGGTTATATTCGCGCTCTCACAGAAAATCGGTTATGAAAGCTGCTTTTAACGCAAATATCAATACAGATCTTAAAGAAGATTTACAATTTTGGAACAATTTGAGGTTATGTTGGGACGACTGAAAATACCTAAAAAAACACAATATTTTCAATAAAAAACTTTGTAAATTATAAAATTGCCGAATAATAAAATTCCTGGTAGTCCTAAATTTTCGGGGCGACTAGTCCATTCCCTTTTCAATCCCCCCACCACATCTGATTTTTCTGAACGGCTAGATACCCGTTATGAAATATTTGACTCTATAAAATTACTGACAAAATAGAGTTTCCGAATTATAAAATTCCCGAGTTGAAAAAATTAAAAAATTGTCCTAGTCTTACGTCCCAAGATATATAACGTACCTTATATTTGATTCAATTGAAATATGGTTCCTCGTTTTAGAATCTAATTTAAAAAATAGAAAACTAGGTTGAGGATAACTACCAATAAGGAATATCAAGAATTGACATTGAAATGTCAAATGTAAAACATTATAGTACAGCTGGATGCGTTTCTTTACCAAGCTTCAAATTAAGTCTTGTTGGGTTTAGTCCACCCAAAACAGTGATGAATAATATAATTAGCAAACAAGTATAGAGAGAAAGGTTATAAGAGGTGTCAATAAAGATTGATACCTGCATATTTTTTCATCAGGATGATATTTTCTATTCTCTTGTGCATGGGACTGGAACGTTCCTCTGCTATCTAATCTCGAGACCCTGGGCGGAGCCTACAGAGGGTGACTGATGGTATGCATATTGGGCAGTGGATTGAGGTGACAGGTCAATCCTTCTGGCCTGTTTTCGTCCTTCTATTTGTGACAGTTGTCCTTTTGATTGTTAATAACTTCGCCTTTAGAACTTCTGCACAGATGCTAACTTTTCAAAGGTTTGAGAAATACTAGAGAACTCCGATGGTATTCTGTTGACGGGCCCACTCTTACCTCCGCAGGTTAAAGTTTCAATGGTTCTTTATTGCTTAATTTCTGATGCTTATAGCAAGTTTGTAATCTGGTCGTTGACCGAAGATGGTTTCTGAACTCAAATAGATGAACTTCTAAACTTGGAAACTTAAACTGATAAAGACTTGTAAACCTTAACTAATTTCTCGTTCATGATCGGCAGTATTTAAGTGCGTTGGCCTTCTTCAGATCCACATATGGGGTAGTGGTACTAAAGCAGGGGTGGACGTAGATTCCAATAAGCGTCCATTATTGGTCATATGAAATAGTTGGAACAGTCTCTATATCGAATTAGACTTGAGGATTTTAAGACATATCCATATTTAGTGAATGGCACAGTAGTCCTAATGCACTATATCCCTTCATAAGTACCATAAGGGTAAGTAGTTATAAAAGAACTGGTGAATTTATGTAGGGGAGAGTGGGGTATGGTGTCAGGCTTTGAATGAAATGTCATTTAAATTTAAATTTAAATGTGATTTTGATGTTTTAATTTTTTGGTGAGAAGCTCACATTATCAGGTTATACATGTTATCACTTAAATGTCTTCCAGTATGTCAAATTGATATTCATAAGACTTTAAAATTCTATAATGGAATATAATCTCATCTAATATGAACGCTGCATGTGCGAATTATAGAAATAACTTGAAAACAGTCTTATAAATTATCTTATGAAGCTAAAACGAAAATCAGCGATACGTTTTAATATTTATAACGAGTATAAAAATGTAAAAAAGCAAACTGTTAAAACTTGAATCATAATTTTTATTAATGAATGGCTTTTTTTATACTATAATTATGATAAAAATTGTAAAAATATGAAGAAAGCAATAATAAATACACTTTTATCATTTAAATTTTATTATGACTTTTATTAATTATTTAATAATGCGTCCAAAAAGATGTAAACCGTCCATATTCAATTTGAAGGAAATTTGAATGAAAAAAACAATAATTAATTGTATAAAAAATAACATAAAGTTTTTAGCAGAATTTATTACACCTCGAAATCATTCAATATTGTATTTAATTCAGAAAATACGATTTTAAAAATACTTCTGGTAAAGTAATTATTTGATTAAATTATATTTGTTTAAACAATTAAAAAATGGTTAATATATTCTTTCTAGAGACTAAACAGTCAGAAAAATATCTGTATGTATTTTATTTTATTTCTTCAAAGTTATCGAAAAAAACTGCTTGAACAAATAAAAAACTTATTAAAAATTAAAAAAAATGTATTAGAATTATATAATTATTCAACAAAAAGTAGCATAGGATATCAATTTGAGAAAAAACTGGACATCTCTGGGTCAATTTTTAGAAATTTTGAGAATGAACAATAGGTAATTGTTTAAATAATTACATGATGTTTTTAAAAAATTTTACTTTTCTAAACAATGACAAACTATTACATTTCAATCAGAAAATACGATTATGTTTCACATTTTTTGGGAATGAATAATTGTTTTAATATGTTACATTTATTTAAACAATTTAAAATTGTTTAGAGAGTCATGGGAAATATTCAAATTGGCTATGAGTAATTATTTGTATAAAAAAAGCTGACGGAAATTGCTAAAAAGTAACAATAACACGTAAAAATGTAGTTTTTTTATTTTTGGGTCATATTTGAGGCGCTGTGTGTGTGTGTGGGGGGGGGGGTAGTGGAAGTTAAAATAAAAAGTTATTAGTATGATTTTATTTCATAGGTACTCCTCTTCAATCCCTAAAAAAGTTTGCACGTTTTGATCAAACCCTGAAGTATGAGTTCAATTTTTCGAAAATCGAAAATTTCCCCATGTTAATTAAATGAGATTTTGAAGTTACCGGTGGCACGCGTTAATATTCGAATTTCGAAAAATTAAATTAGGGATTTTTTTCTCCGGAAATTGAAACTTTGGGGGGAGAGGAACTTGCCCTCCAGGGTGAAAAAAAATTTGCAATACATTTTTGGACCACCCTAGTACAATATAATAATTTCTGAAAGTATAATGTAACAAAAAAAAATTACTCGAGACATGATCCACACTAAATAAATGTTTTATTATCAATCAAAGTAAAGTATGTCGCAAAACCTAGTTACAACCTTTTACTCCTTGAAAATTCTATTCAGCGTGTAAAGATCTGTTTACCGAAAGGTACCAAAGGCGCGAAAATTCCAAACAGGCATGGATCGTTTAAGTAAAGAGAATCCTTTCAAGTATATTTCAATAGAAAATAATAATTGAGAATGTACTTACCGTATTATTATTAAATATAACTTCAAATTACTTTTCTATTTTCATTATCTGTATAATTTTATTATTAACAACCTCGAATTTTATCAGACAGGACATAAATAAATTTCAGAATTTTTCTACATTATCGATCAAATTACCGACCTGTCATCAAGCACTGTTACCATATCTCCACAAAATTTTGCAGACAGATTGCCCCGCATGTCATGTTTCAAGATTTTATTAATTTTAATACATTTAGAACGTTTATAAAAGCAATTTATGATGTAAGTGCTTAATTTCTGATCATGACTTTTTCATATGTTTCCGTCAAAACTGTTTTTTTTTTCATAATAACTCTTCTAACACGCATTTTAAAACAAAAATTTCATCACGTCACTATTTTTCCAAACACAGAAAGTCATTTTATGCAAAAAACAAATATGGATATCAACAAACGTAGGCCTTTTTTTTGTATTTGACACCATACCCTACACGGACACCATGCCCCATTCTCCCCTAAAGTAGAATAACCAATCAGTGAGTAGAGGTCGTAATGTGCTCTTATTTGGAATTTTCCAGTATCGGGAATTTTATTTTTGGTGATTTTTCAGTAGTCCCGTTATGTTAATGTTTTTCACCAGAAATCGGTACTTATATTAAAAAATCATTTGATTTAAAAAAAAAAAAAGATTTTTTGAACGATTTCGGGTTATGCTCGCGATTTCCACCTGCAATCGGTGTAGATTTCATTAAAGATTATCAAATTTTGGAACAACTTTTATTTGTGTCAAAATTTTCCAACAGAAATGGATTATTTTAAACAGAAACCATGAGGTTGAAAAGAAGATTTACTATCTTGAATAATTATTTGTTATCTTAGTTAGATAGCTAGTTAGTTTTATTATCAAGAATATTTACAATATTTGAACATCAATAGGGTATGTTAGCATTTGTCATCAAAAATCGGTTATTTTAAACATGATCATTTTACTTTAAAAATGAAAGATACAATTTTGAGAATAATTGGAAGAACTTAAATTTTTCATCGGAGATTGGTATTTGTAATAAAAATTAAACAGTCTGGTTGTCTACACAAAAATATTATACATTGATTGTGATGTTAAGATATTAATTTTTATCAATTATCAAGAATATTTTCTTTGCTCTTCTTTTCTATTATTTCAGATAATAGATACTAAAATATACAACAAATGTATATCAATATAAATTGTATATTCTAATGTAACAATTCCATGAGATGAACAAATTAATATTCGTGCACTTAGGGGCCATTCATTAATTACTTAAGGGTCCCGAGGGGGAGGGGGGTTTTAAAATCTCTACATAACCTTACCTTGGTGGGGGGGGGGGTAAAATCATTATTACGTAATATCTTACTACGTCAATTATTGTTTTAATTCGAACGATCACAGTAGCTTCATTAATTAATTCTATTGAAACTACCGATTTTACAATTTTAAAAATCGCGTGTTTTAGTTTTTCAAATTATATGTAGTTATTCAACGCTATTTAGAAAAATTCTAAGTTAAATATTACGTAAGGGGGGGGGGTCAAGAAATCTTATTTTTCCTTACGTGGGCGGTCGAAAATGGTCAAAATCACCCTTACGTAATTAACGAATGGTCCCTGACCGCGGGTGTTTGTATCAACGCATTTTTTTTTATATCCAAAGAAATGGCTAATAAAATCAATCAATCTGAAAACGTTTCTATGTTTAAGATGTATTTCCAGCGCCATGGTCAACATATTTGTCAATAAATCTCCTACAACCTGTAAGATACAAACTTTCGAATTTTTTCTGGAGAAATGTTCCTCAAGTCCAAGGTCTTCATTTTATGGAATACTATGACTTTTACTTCAATATCTATTTTCTTCTAAACTCGCCTCTCTTATTCAAGATAAAAGTTGTCTTCCCCACAACCATGAAAGAAGCTGATTTTTTCCTTTTTTTCTGTAATCGAATGACCAGTTTCACGCGTAATTCACCCTTATAAGATTTCAAAAAGTCAACCTATATACACCCTGAATTCGAGAATGATCAGATTCCGACCCACGATAAGAAAGTTTCGCCCTACCAGTGGGGAAAGATATTTGCCATGAGGCGTACAGCAAGTGCGAAACTCTATTGGAATGCTGATCCTGGTGAATTTTGGAACAGGGCCAAGCTAGTTATCTGCGACTGGTTGGTACGAAGAGGGTGCGAACTTCTGAAGACGAATAGAAGGGAAAATTTCTCGATGGTTTGATCAGAATAGGGTTAAGCTACCCTGGAAGAGATAATATCGACCATGCGACTTCTCCATTTCAACCTCATCTGCTACCCACCCCTTTTTTTCTCTCTCATTCTCTCTATCTCGGCCTCTCTTTACCACGTCTTCAGTAGTACCCTACAATCGACTTGTACAACTTTGGAGTTCAGCATCGCAAGGATTTCGCCTGAAGGGGGATTTCGGTAACGAGAAGGCACTGGTGCCCCGGAAAATTGGTCAACACCTAGAGAACTTTGACGTTGGCCACGAATAATCAGGTCTCGGAAACCCAATTGTCCGCTGAACGAGTCAATCAAACATTTTACCTTAATATGGGGCTAAGAGGAACATGCTTTTAGATTTTTCTGAATAAATTACACGGCGGAAATTTAACTACATATCAATGCTTTGAATATATTAATTCTGAACCTTTCGTTGCATATATTGAAGTTAGAACATTTAATGTACCTATAAGTAACTCCTTTTTGCAATTCAAAGTGTGTCCGTCTCCAATGTACGAGGGGGAGGCTTCTACTTTCAATAAAAACGATAAATATGCGTTCATGTAATACTCAATGGCAAAATATCATAAATTATTAGTTTCCGTTGTTATTTTAAAGTAAATTAAATTAGTATGATAAGTAAACTTAGGCGAAAAAGTCATACATAGTCCGAAATATTATGTGTGATTCTTTCCACTAAGCATAAACTATATATAATTTTTTCGCCTAAAAAAACTGAAAAATGCGTACTTCTTTCTGCCATCTCACATTTTTATTTTTCACTACGCCAAAATCCAACTTTGAGAATTCAAAATTAAACTTATTATGCACTTAATCGTTCTCTTTAATCGTGTAAGGTTTACTATTGAACCACTGGTACAAATAAGGAAGATATTTAAATAAAATGAGGTTGGAAATAACCTTAGAAAAAAAAGCTGAGTCCGACAAGCATGGAGGAAGACATGGCAACCTAATACCAGAATAAATCAAATATGAAACTCTTTGCATTTTAATAAAAATATAACCCGAGAAATTACAAAAAGCTATGCCCCAATAGGAAATTTACAACTAGTGCAGCATTGGGTCAGTACTGGCCAGAGTTTGACAGCATTGGCGTGGTACTGGTAGCCTCATACTGGCGTCGATATGGCGTAATCTTGGGATGATAACGCTGTTCAGTACTGATTGCCAACCTTGGAGCTGTACTAAAATACTGCACTGGGCATCAGTATTGGTGCAGTAATTACTATAAGTACTGGGATTCAGTAATGGGGCAGTCGTGAGTATGAGTAATGATGAAGTACTGGAAGTAAGCATTATCACAGTACGGCAAATGACTACTGTCGAAGAAGCCGGAGGAGTACTGGGCACTAGTATTGGCCATGCACTAGCATGAAAGAGAAATGATAATGATGTTCAGTGCAAACTGCCAGTATTGGTACTGCACTGGGGGCCTTCGCGATTGCCAACATTGATTTCAGACATGATGATGCATTGTATTGGATTGAAAAAAAAATTGTTCAAATCGACGTAAATTTAATTTTTGAAATACATAAACTGAATACATATTTTAATTCTTCTAAAAGGAAATAAACGGCATTTTCATATTCAAGAAGTAAACATTCTGCCTTTTGTCCTTAGACGTGAAAAAATGGTCCCTTTTCAAAGAAATGTAAAAACATCTTCAACAAATATGTTTGTCTAAATGACAAAACGTAATATAAAATTCAGTGAAATTCGCCCTTAGTAAAATTTGCATGCTTCATTGATCATAAAATTATGTAAATTTGAGTCAAAACAGAGAATCATTACTCCGAGCCCGCATACCATCGCAATGTGAACACTTAACCAAAGATCATAATTCTCAACAGGAAAAAACATCCTGATTGGTTACACTTACGTTTGCGGAAAACGTTCAAATACGAAACCGCCTAGTTGTGACATTTGAAACGATACAAAATAATAATAATAAGAAGAAGAAGAAGAAATAGAAGAATAAATATTGTTTTATCTAATGAAAAAGCTGCAATACTGGAAAGTAAATAAAGCAAACCTATTTTCTTGGAAAAGTTACTTATTATTCAAAATGTTGAAAATGAGATTATGGAAAAATTGATTTCAATTTATTAAAAATTTAAGTTCATATCAAACATTTTCTTAAAGAGAAATATTTAGAAAATGTATCTGTTTGAATCCGTAATTTAAAAGGAGCATTGAAGAAAAGAAAAATGTTCAACGCATTTTAAAATAACACCTAGTCTTCAACAGTAGGTGTTATTCTAATTATTTAATAGTTAAACAGATGATCTTATTTACAAAGAAAATCAGTTTTTGTTTGTTGAGAAAGTTACTTATTTTTTTTATTATTACGTTTTTCGTAAAACCTTATTTTAACCTTTTTTCAAATTAAAATCATGCCTTGCATGATTTTAAAACAATTATACTGCCGTCGGAAATTTTTGGTACGACTAGGGCGATTGCTATTAAAAATCATTTCTGAATTTGAAACGTGATTACTCGTTTTAATAAGGAGCGAGAAACTGTTTAAAACCCCGTTAGAAAGATTATTCAATTCCACGTCGAGTGACATCTAAAAGAGATATTTGTAGAGAAAAGTTTTTAAAAAATTCAAGAATTTCTAGAATTTTATACCTCGACTGAAATTTGTCGCATGACCTAGGAAAGTTCAAGCAATAATCTAACATTTTCAACAGACAGTCTTCAAAGTCATATCATTAATATAAAAAAAAATGAAACTCGGAAAGTTTTGAAGGGTTCTCGAAATACGACTACAAATGTCCAAATTAAAAATTCCAAGTTTCAGTCGGCGATTACCGCTGTCGACCGCGAGAGTGGTGATCGTCAAGAATTTCTCAGTTTTGTTGCTTAACTTCAATTCCTGCTGTGACTTAAGAATCTTATGGGAAAAACTAAAATTGACGAGATATAATCCTTGAAATCATATTTTTAATTTAGGCTAAAAAAACTTTGAAAATATTCACGGGTTCCCAAAAAATATTCATGGCGATCACCGCTTTCAGCCAGGTTCTCTGCTTAAGCAACTGAAACACGGCGCAGGCGAGAGTACCTCGAGAATCCATGATGATTTTCCAATTTTTGTAAGCTGAACTTAAAGATAAGGTTTTAGAGACTGTGAGATGAATTTTAAAATATAAAATACAAAATTCGAAATATTCTTTCTTTCTTTTTTAACACCTTACGTGGTACATTCACTTCAAAACGAGAAAAATATCTCTATTAAAGGATATTAAATTTGGAATTCAATAAGCATCTAACGGGTTTCAAAAAAGTGTCTTGTTTCTTTCTTGAACAAGTAATCAGTTTCAAAAGTCAACAGTGATTTTTAAAAGTACTTGCTCTGGTCATACCGACAATGACCGACGGTAATGTATTTATATTAGTTTGCGCAATTTGAAAAACAATTTCATAAATAAATTAAGTTACAAATGTATTTTAAAGAAGATCTAGTGGATAAAAATCCATGTTAGATTTAAATTTAGCACAAAGAGTACTTCAGAAATGATGAGTTTTATTCCATAGATAAGTAAGTGACATTTTATTGAGGAGTGTCATACTTTTCATGCGTTCTTCCAGCGTGATCAAAAGTATTTTTACTCCGACAGAATTTCTTTTTATAATTGTTTGCAAAATTAATTATAGCTTTTAGAAAAATACTTGCTTAAATAATTAAAATTTATTTTGGGTCCAGCTTGTGATAATATATTTAAAGCCAGTCAGTCAAGTATTCAGTCAACTCAAAATATATGACATTTTACATAAATAATTTTTAAAATTTAACGTTAAACTTAAACTTCATTCACACTCTATTATTTGATTTAAATGGTGAATTTCGTATGACTCATTTGACTAATTTGAGGCAAACTTAAACAAAAACTTGTTAGAAACGATTTTAGCAAACATCTTCAGCCGTTAAACTGCCATCTCCTGTATAATATTCCACTTTCACATCACTTTCGCGAATGAAGAGATAAATTATCCATGTGGAAAATAGTATTAAAAGCTTAACGAATGATATTTGGAGATTAAAAATCTCCTTTGGAGAATATTACGCTGCTCTAAGAGATCTATCTTCGCTTGAGAGTTCTGGACTAACTTTTGATCAACTTTCCTCTTTCAAGAGGAAAGATCAGTTGCAGCAACGTAACTTAAAAATTAAGAGATCTTAGTTTACGGCATCCCGATTGCTTGACTGTCACCAAAGTCTCTTCCTAAATTTTTTATTTGAAACTTGAGTGACATTGAGACTGACTACTAAAATTATTAATTAATTCTTAGAATTTGAGTACAGAAGACTGATTAAATATCAGTTATCGAAGTAAAGTCTTAACTGGTTTGTCAAAATAAGGATTATATATAATTATTGTATTATAATTATTTTATATTATTATATAAGTGTCATCCGAGAACGAAAATAAAAGGATCCTTAAATTATTATCTAAAGAGGAGTAGACGTATCTTCGATGAATATTTCTAGTTTTATGATCAATCTATAGCGACTTATGAATTAGAAAAAAAATAACTTTTTCATTGTTTATACGACAAAATTTTTTTTTTCAATTTGTATCCAAGATTAACGTAAGTTAGAATGTTGTTTGTTATAACAAAATACATTAATTGACCTTTTAATGGTCTCTCTGATTTTCTGAATATAAGAATCAGTGATAGAAATTAGAAAAAAGGGATGGAATCAGAAAATAGATCAGTGAGCTTGACAAATATTCCATCACAAATACATTCCTTGATCTCGTAGTTTAATATTTGCATACTCTGTTGAGTTCAACCTAATTAAAAAAAAAATATATATATATTTTAAGCAGCTTGAAAACTTTGCTTTTTTGGCAATCTCCCATATATTTTGTTTATCGTGAATCTGAATTCAAAAAGAGATAGAGGTAAGTCATTCAGTTATAAAAACTACGTGAAACGATGGTTAATTTTCCGAAAAGGCATATAGAATATGTATCATGGAAAAGGTATCTTAGCACCAAAATTAGTTAGATCTCTTTTCCTCTTTAAGTGATGCATTTCTTATTTTCATTCCAAATTGATCTAAAAATTTAGAAAACGCGATTTATTACAGCATATTAGCCTTATCCGAATATATATGTGAGCCGCTGAGAGGAAAAACGTGATAAGTCCTACACGGAAAAAATTTATCTGTAAAAAAGTCACGAACTAGTAGCTAGGTCTCGGATATGAGAAAAATTCATCGGATATTGATGTATTTTCGT
>JAABKJ010010470.1:0-10959 GCA_011634705.1 Andricus grossulariae
TGCGAGCCGAAAATCATGTCCGAGTTAAGAAGTGATTCGTCGTACGGTGGAGAGTCATTGTTGTAACGTCAGTCCCATCAAAACTTCTGTTACCGGGCAGGGGGGAGGAGGGCAAGGAAAGGAAAACCTTGAATGAAATTTGATGATTGCTTTTAAATAAATAGTTCTCTAGTTTGTTGAAAGAAAGTTTTTTTTATAAATGAATGAATAAAAAAAATTATAAGAATAATAACATCCGCACAGTTATACGAACAAGGACTTAAACCATTCTATTATGTGGAGATTTATCAATTGAGAATCGTTTAATTAAAAGAATTTTTAATTTTTCGTAATTGTACCTATTACAAAGCTTCATCTATAAGAAAGCAAAAACAATATATAGCGTAAAATAAATAGGTAATTTTATACAGCCAAAAAATATTTATATAGTTAACTTACCTTCTATCACCCACAAAATCCTTCAATAATTGTCATCTTCCATCACGTGTCAACTTTATTTCTATTTATACACATATAAAAATTTGTTCCTTGTTTCCAGCAATCTCTTTTTTGTTTAATCAACCTTAAAAATGCATTTAAGTAGTTCCTTTCCAATTCCATCCAAAGCCCCATCATAAAAATATCTTTAATTTCGCAATAACTGTGTAAAAGGAGCAGACCTTCGCGACACCAAAATTATTGCTTTATTTCACTTTACCATAATTTTAGAGAAAAAGAAACTCCACAGTAAGAAAACCAGATGTAATCCAATTAATTTCCACGCACTTAATACTAGAATTTTTTAATTATATAAAAATCGCAAATTACTACCTGTATTTTAATTTAATTATTGCTTATCTCACTCTTTAATTATTCATTATAATAGTACTTATGCATTTTTCTGTTCTCCTTTTATTTTATTGCAATTTCCAAAAATATTATGCAAGATGTCTGCAGGACATCTTATGGACACCTTAAGGGCATCATAATAATGACGTCCTAACAGACAACTCGAAGAGAGCATTATGCCTGACGTAGGACACCTTTAAGACATGTTTATGCCGTCTTTTTTCTGACAAAACGACGTTACGTGTGGCGTCCATATGACCATTTATGGTCATATATTAGACAACTTTTTGATATCTTTAGGATAACATTTGTAAATACATTTTTAAGACGACTTTAGGATGAATTAAAGTTGACTTTTTCAAATGTCCCAAGGACGTCCTAAAACAGACATCTTTTGGCCGTCTTTCGAACACGTGTGCCCACTGGGTCGAGCTATTATTTATTAATATATCGGATGGAAATTAAAATTATTAAACATGATTGAAGAGAAAACACTATAAATGTTAAACGAGCATCATTAGACAGTCAATTTTAAATCGAACCCAAATTTTTTATAAAAAATGTATTGCAGCCTATTCCCAAGGGCATTGGGATAATTTTCGTTCGCTTTTTCCTGCTTCTTGAAACCGATTTTTAACATCGAAATGTTTGGAGCACTCACAAATAAATAATAATGTTATCATTTTTTTATTATATATATTTATGAATACTTTTGTGGTGAGATTGTGGGGATGCGACAGAGTTGGGTGACTTGCTGGGATGAGACGCGAGGACTTCATATTTCGGCGTAAAAGTGAGAATCTTCGATCCCGCGCGACAAATTTGGTCGACGGAGTAGGCATGCGACAAAGTTGAGAAGGGCCGTCGCGCTGTGAACTAGAGTCATGAAAAGTTGTAACAAACTCCAAAAATGATTTCATTTTAACCCAATTTTTTTTATGGGTGCTTTCGGGTCCCTGATTTCATATCTGTTTTTTTAATTTTTAAAAACAAAATGTCCGATCCTATACGGTGATGAAAAAGCTCAAAATTTTCGATTACAATGAAATCTTGTAAATATAATATGTATCTAGAGTCGTGGATTTATAATCCTTTTATTTGAATTTTTCAAAAAAATGTCAAATATATTAATAAACAATAGATCATAATTGTTCAAAATATTTAAATAAAATAATTGAGTTATTGTTTGGTAATATATTGGATGGAAATTATAATTGTTTACTAATTTTCAAGAGAAAACGTTATAAATGTTAAATAAGTATCATCAGACAGTCAATTTTAAATTGAACCCAAATTTTTGCTAAGAAGTGTATTGTAGGCTGTCCCCAAAAGCATTAAGATTCATTTTGGTTCTATGTTTCCTGCTTCTTAAAACTAGTGTAAATTAAAATGCTTCGAGAAATTAGTGTAATTATTTTGTTCCAAATAAATTTGTGGCTCATTTAACTGACTGATCAGTGATATTGCTGGAAGTTTTAGTGACTTTGCACTGACTTCCATTGGATTTTCACTTAATTAAATAAAATTAACACAGGGAAATTATAAAAATCACAATCAATAATTAATTAATTAGGCTTATTAATAATAATTCAGAAAATTAAAATTAATTTTAGAAAGAATCTCACCAGGCATTGTATTAAAGCTTTCTCCTGCAACTCATGTCAAATCACGTTTTTCCTCTCAATACTCTCTACATTTCAATAACTGAGCTCTGATTCATTCCAAATGTGTCAACTGTTTTTTTAATAATTAGAATTGATTTGACTCTCTTCTGCTTTTCTGGCTCCGACATGGATTCCTGGAGACTTCAGGTCCATTCGGAGTGGGTTACATGAACTTTTCATCATTTGTGGTAACCCAGTGTGTGCAAAATTTCGTGATTTCTTGACGACATCTTGACGACGACTTTGCGACATCCTATGTCGATTTCGTTAAGATGTCTTTATGATATCGTAAATACGTCGTACGATCTGACGAAGTCTTTTAAACATTATATTCACATCTTAATGACATGGGCATAGGATGTTTACAAGTCGTCGTGAAGATCCCGTAACAATGTCGTAAAGGCGTCGTCAAATTTTGTGCCCACTGGGTAAGTTGCCATGATTAACTGAGATGACATAATTGTGCCGAAAAACAAAAATCCAGAATATGGAAATATACTTGAAAAATAATTCCCTTAATGGAAAATAAAAGAAAATGCTTATAAGCGAGCTTGAAAACTTCCGAAAGTCGCAGTTAACGAAAGTAAAGTATTTTAGAAATTTCAAAGGTCCGAAGTATCAAATTTTCGAAGTTTTAAATTACAAAACAAATTTTAAAAAAATTAATATTTGATTTTTTTATGTGCGAATATACTGTTATAAACACATATCATAAATTATTATTTTAGAATTATATTAATATATTTTTTGGGCGGGAATTTGAAATTTCTATAATTTACAATTTTGGGCATTTGAAGTTTTGCGATTTTGGCAAGTGGAGTTTTAAAATTTCGATAATTATATCATTTCGAAAATATATTATTTCGGGAGTTTCAAATTTTGGACGGGTTCGGGTTTTCGAGTGGTCTTGTCCTTTTACCTGCCACACTCTGCGACGCGAGACACAGTCGATTGTCGCGCGACAAAAAACTTTACGCCGAAAAATCATTTTTCCCCGGAACGTGTCTTAGAGTCTAGGTGTGGAATCGTCTTAAAGTCGTAAACCGAAACCCTCAGAAACCTTCGCCGCCGCACCGCACCCACGCAGCAGCCTGCACCCCCAACGAAGATGAAGACTTACCGTTCCTTCTGAAATATTGCAGCCGAAGAAAATAAATTTCGCACAGAAATGCCCGTGCCGCCTATTTCTGTACACTTGAGCCCTGGCACAACAAGTTTTTCCTCTACAGGGGGCTTACAGATTTCATTTTCATTTTTTGTATCCTGCTGGTCGACATACACACTTAGTTTATTTCAATTACCCCCTTTAGGCCATTGTGCCGGGGGTTCTTGACCGGGTGGAGGTTGGCACAAGTATATTTTCTGCGAGCACTAATTGCCCACTACAATATGGTGTACATTCCATTATGTTGGTTAATGACAGGTGAAAAACGATAAAATCTATCTCTAAGTATCCATTTTTATCGCACCTTTGACCGACTTGGCGTTGGTTCGTATTATCAAGCTTTCAAGTTTCAGCACGATTATTTAATTGAACAACGCCATTAAATTACCTAACCTCAACCTAGAGATGGGGAGTGACCGCCATCTGAACGGTTTTATGAAATTTAACCTTCGCCTGACGGTCAGAATGAAATCGATGAAATTCTTTAATCATGCCAAAATTGGTTGTATTTTTATTAAAATGAATCATCAGGTACGTTTATGATAAACGTAAGAAGTTTTATTTTGTCAGCAGATATTAAATAATAGTTTTTAATGTAAAAAAGTACAGTTTCCTGGTAACATAACCTATGAAGAACATAGTTACAATGGTTCTAGTGAATACTTAAAATTAAAAAAGGCTGAATTTATAGGTAAATTTAGACTCGACGGGTATTAAATATATTAATTAGAGGATAAATTTAGTATCTATGTATTATAACCTGCAGGATATATTTTCTATATTTGTATATCACTTTAATATAGACATAATACAATAATTAGGGGAGCGGCGGCGAATGCGACGCGGCGGCTAATCTGGCGCGTTCGAGTTTTCGAATATTAACGCATTTTCTGCTTGTGGAGGTAGTTTAATTACATGTATATATGTTTTCAACGTTACATTATTAAAAAATTGGGATAATTAAATTAATTGCCTGATTTTTATGTTGAAAACTTAGTTTTGGTTCTTTCGCTTGTATTGTCAGAGTAGCTACAAACAAGTAAAAAATTACAGAAGTTTCGTGTAAACTTATAAAAAAATTTGCAAATATACTGTCCAGAGTTTCTTGAATGCTTTAAAGTTTAACATTTTGAGTAAAATTAATAAACTTTTATGTAAAAAATCTGTATTAAATACTATTCACATGCGACGAATATGGCGCATTCGGGACTTTTAATATAAAGAATTGTTTAAAAAGTTTCCTCATTGATAATAATTATTCAAATATATCCTTCGTTATATTAGTTTTTATATTGGCGAGTTATTTTGCACTGTTAATAAAAAATTTGCTTCTTGACATTTTACTCATTTCTCTTCATAATTTTTTTTTTATTCAATGATTATGAATTGAAATCGAAACAAACCACATTACCAAAGAGGGTAGGACGACTTAGCACAGATGCACTTTTTGGAAAACACATAATTAACTGTTTTAATGAACTTGAATTCAATTATCTGCATGCATAGAGCATTGGTAAGATATTGTCCTTAACAAAATATATTTTATTCCAATATTTTACTTCATATTTGAATTTTAATCGTGCATTTTACTTTATGTAAGCCGCATTCGCCGCCGCTCCCCTAAACAAATGAAAATTCAAAAATCTATGACCAAGGTACTTTTTGAAATTTATTGCACTTTAATTTAAAAAAAAATCGTAAATCGGGTTAAATTTGAAAGCTGTAGAGTTTTTTGAACGAAAAATAAGCGTTTGGTCCCACTGTGTGCCCTTATTGCATCCGGCCCCCAATAATTATAGATATGTTGTTGGAAAATCATGTAAATTATTTATTGGAATGATAGGTGACGTCAGGTAAGAATAATGTGAATAAAACGTAAATTGGTTTGGCGTAGAGAGAGATTATATAAACGAGGTGGATCCTCGAAGTCAATCCGGATGACATTATCAGCGATGACCTATGATTTTACACTCCCACTTTCTCCTCTAAACGAAGAGCGTCAGTCTCATCAGATTCAACGGGAAACCTTTTTGGTTGAATGGCCTCGAAAAGGAAAAAATCTCAAGAACCAGTATCACCTCGATCTTTTCGGTCCAACGACGAACGACATTAATGGTAGGAATTCGAGGAAACGATTCTATACTGAGGTAAAATCTTACGCAACTTGATGACACTCTCGCTTCTGATAGATTTAGATTCTGTCATCTCCATTCTTTCAAGGGCAAAATCTACATGCAAGGCTTCATTTTAAAAGCTTCAGTTCCTATTTTTAAAATAATTTTTTTTAAATCCATGGTGTTTTTTCACCTAGAATTCTATATTGAATTACCCATAGGATTTCATGTAATTCCATATTATCACGTGGAATTTCCACAGAATATCTTCCAAACTGCGTGAAAGTGACTCCAAGTGGCTGTTTTCAGTTTGTTCTTTTAAATTTTCTATAATTTTGGAAATTACAATTTCCAAATGAGGACTTTAATTGTAAAAATTTACTTCTGAGAGAGAAATTTTTAATTGTAAATGATGTTACACGTATTTATCTATTAATAGAGATTACGAATTTTCTGCACCATCAAATTAGTAAATCAAAATTTTCAAATGATAATTCCATTTGATGACAAAATTTGTACTTGAATGTTTCTAAACATTATTGATAAACAGAACATTTTAATTATTATACGAAATGTCTCGTCCCGAAGTTCGGGATGAGTAGTCAAATATTTTTCATAAATTTGGCTAATTGTCCCGAAATATCGGGATGAATTGTACATCCCCTTTTCCAGCTCCCCCCATGTTTTGAGACGACCAGACGCAGCCTTTTTAATATTGGTAAATAATTATCGAAAATAAGATTTTTGGAAAAATTTGAAATGATTTAGTTTTTTAATTTTTGCAGTATTTAAATATATTTCAGGAAAACTTTAAATTATTTCAGAACATATTTTAAAGTTTCAGAAGTTTTGAAAAGATTTAAAGATAATTTGAAAATTAAAAGGATTTCAAAAAACTGTAA
Source organism: Andricus grossulariae (assembly GCA_011634705.1). Lineage (NCBI taxonomy): Eukaryota > Metazoa > Arthropoda > Insecta > Hymenoptera > Cynipidae > Andricus > Andricus grossulariae. Next base: position 6,674 of record JAABKJ010010470.1, read on the forward strand.
AAAATGTAGATTTTTGAACATTTTGAAATAAAATTTGTAAACTTTAAGGAATTTGAAAAGGTTTGAGATAATAATTTTTTTTTCAAGATTCCAGGGAAATTTTAAGGCTGCGTGTAGTCGTCCCGAAAAATTGAGGAAATTTCAAAAGGGGATGAACTAGTCGTCCCAAAAATTCTCGACGACTAGCCAAGCTTTTGGAAAATAATTGACTACACGCCCCGAATTTCGGGACGACGAGAGACTTCGAAAATTTAAATTGATTTGATAGATTCAAAAATTAATTTTCAGAAAGTATTTTGAAACATACAAAACTATTTCCTCATATTTCTGAAAAGAATCTAGAAGATTTTTAAGCAAAAATCTTCAATTTTGCAAGATTACAAACTTTTAGAAAAAGTTGAAATAAAAAGATCTTTAAAAATTTCAATTTTCAACAAAAAATTCATTTCAAATCAATTTGTTGAATTTTCAACTAAAAACTATCAGTTTTCACCGAAAATGGAATATGTACTTAAATTTTCAGTTCAAATTAAGTTTTAACAAAGAAGAATAACTTTCGACCAAGTAGCTTGAATGTCCAACCAATAAGATTAATTTGCTATCAAAAAATACGGATTTTCAATAAAATAGATAAATTATCAACCAATAAAGCAAATTTTTAACAAAGTAGTACATCTTGCAACCAAGTACACTGGAACCTCGATTTATGCAACTCAGCTGATGCAAATGAACTGCTGCAACTTATGCGCTAAAAGTGCGGACCTCATTCTGTTTGTCATGCTTGACTGAGCAAAGCCTCTCTCGGGCCCACGGCTGTCCTCATCACAAAACTGCGAAGGATATCATTTCTAGGAACGCACAAAAGAGTTTACTAAAATAGAAGTTCCAGTGTATTTGAATCTTCACCCAAGGAATATGAATTCTGAATTGTTCTGAATGAAAAATGTAATTGTTGAAGTTGAAAATAGGGACGTTTGTCGAAAACAGAGGAAAAAAAGAATTCTTTGAAAAGGGGGAAAAATTATATTTGTGTCGTAATTTGCATTCTTTTTTAATTTACAGAAGATCATTTTAGTATATTCTAATTACCATTTCTATTCATGCTAAAAATTATATTCATCATGTTTCTACCTAAATTATGAATTAATAATATTACTATTTCCTTTTAATTATTTGCGATTAGATTTTTCTTTAAAATTTGTTGCAACAATCAATGAGGTTTTTTTTTTCTCAATTTGATGAATCAAGTTAAAGATTGAGTCATTTTCCACTTGAGGGTACACCTAGAATATCCTTATTAAAAAAAATTATAGGAAGCTTTACGCCAGGGCTCATCACTTTCAGCAGGTGCTGTCTGACACGACAAGTGCACGAATGCCACAAATTTTTTCTGTCATTTTTTTCTTCGGTTTCCAGGAATCCTGGAGACGGTTACGGTCATGGCCCGTTGCGGCTCAGTGTCACACAAAAGAGTCTGATTTTTTTTCTACTTGAATTCACAATACATTTCATTTTTTCATTTTAAACTGTAATTTACCGTGAAGGATTATGGACCAGTCGAATGACAAGATTTATGAGGGCCTGTTCTCGGGCCTGTTTGACCTAGTCTTGCGACTGACACTGTCAGTATTTGCAGTCACTGACTGCCTTTTGGTGAACCCTGGCCTAGGATGATTTCGATGGGGAAGAATCAAGGTTCCTTTTAAAGTTATTTTGAGCAAAAGAAAAAAGGTCGCATTTGGAGAAAAACTCGAAAAAACTTTTAAAATGGTAAAATCGTGGTAAAATTAATTTTTTTATATAAAATAGTTATTTTTATTGTAAACATGATAAAAAACGATTTTCAAACCCCTCTTATTAAATTTAAATCGGAAACCTGTAGTAGAAGTTATGAATTATTGAAAATAAGCGTGTAGGTAAAACGTCAAATAAATTTAGCCCCTGTATATTGCCAACCCGTTGTACTAGGCACACCCACTTTACAGAATTCAAAGAGGTTCACTAACACTAAGATTTAGTAGAGTTTCAATAAGATTGGAGACAAGCAAATTTTAGGCGGGTACAACTGGCGAATTTTCCCCCATATATGACATAATATAATTATTCTTATTATTTGGTGAAAGTATACCTCGAAAGAAAAAAGGGTACAAAATCGTCACCAAATATTGCGTTGCAAAACACGATTAAACAAATAAAACAAATCAAATGTACTTCACATATGGATAACAAAAAAGTTTCAGGCACGAATGTTTTGAAATTAATAACATACTATTAACGAATGAAACCTTTTTATCATTACTATATTATAATATTTAGATCATGTCCGAAAATCGTAGTTGCAGAAAATTTGGCACTTCTAATTTTGAAGAATTTACTCTATCTAACTCGGAGCGTTCGGCAGGACAGGGTCATGGCCATCACCGTAAGAGCGACAAAGATCGTAGTAAAGCACTTTCAGGGCCGCCTCATGTCTGTACAGATACGTCGGTCCCGCGTGAGTGGGACACCTGGACAGTATGTGTTCTAGGTATTCAGCGCGTGCATGACATGCTCTGCATCTATCGCTGGGAACTTCTTGACGTAGAATGCGGCTACGATATACAATGGTGGAAATGATACCTTCCTGGCGCGCGAAAATAAAAAACCCTCTATGCCTGAATCAAGTCCGGATGATCTGAGGAAAGTAAAAGTTAGCTCCTTCTACAAGGACTGTTTTTCTACATCTCTGTGAAAGTTCCCGTGCACTTTCTTGTCGAGTAGCTGTTGACGGAATTTTTCAACCTCTGCTTTCTTTACTTGAGCTTTTGGAAGTAAGGCATCTAGATAAAGTAATGCACTTTCCTAACTTCTGATGTTAAGATTCAGGCCAAGGGTCTCGACATACACATTCCTCGTACAAAATTGAACAAAAAATTACTGTGACAAAATGTTGTACGATCAATAGTTTTTAAATTATGATAAGTTGTAAAGAACCAATGGTACTTCGTTATTCTCGTGCGTACATAAAGCATCTTGCGCGATCTCTAGAACGCGATGCACTTCAAGTCAGTAATTATAATATTCACCAGACACAAACAATTTCGACGCAACGTGAAGTTCGCAAAACGTAAGACCCTCACTTGTTCAGTGATTCCCCCGATTCAAATACGAAGCAAGGATATGGGTCTCTAAAAACTGACATTGAAAAAGTTAATGATAACTATTTAATTTTTTTTTTAATCAAGAACGAATAGGTTATAAACACTTAACTGAAAATTGCACCAGTGATTGGGAATGAACGTGCGAGTAGTAGTGTTCAATTTACATCATTCTTTGAAGTATTTGTTGTAGGTTTTCGTAATATCTTGCACCAAATTGTGCATAAAATATTTTCATATCACGAAATGGTCTCGTAATTGTAATCCAAATATTTTGTTGTTACAGTAACATCTTTGATCCACAACAATTTGATTCTCACAAAATGTATTAGCGTAAGTTGTAAATATTGTGCAACAAGGAAAAGAGAAGAGCCATTTACACAAATAAAATCGCCTCTCTCCCACATCGCAAATGAGATTAATCGAAAAGCTACCGAAAATACTTGGCAGAGTGATTTACATTGAACATTACCGTTTATTAGAGTCGGCCAAGAAACTCTATCTACGATGAGCGAATTTCTAATAGTGCCCGTGTAGAAAATTGACAAGGTAGACTTGCGTCCAGTTATGGCTTTGTCAAGACCGTCTAATCTAGACGGTCTTTTCGGTGTGTATAAAATTACCAAAAAGGAAAAATTAATACTAAAAAAATGCATTTTTTCATCATCATCTTAACAGCGACACATAAGCAATTTTTTTTTCAACTTTTTTTTTCAAGATGAGAAATAAAGATTACGCACATAGTACGTAAACTGTGACTTTAATCATTGTTTCTGCAGCCTATACTTAATTCTCAACGTCCACAAACTAAAAAAGATTTTCACAAGACCGCATAACTAGCGCCAGATTAGCTCTTCCAGACTAGCGTTTGACATTTCAAAAACGTTCAACTTCTACTTAGGGCCATGATAGTCCGTCTAGAGAGCGCCACTTTAGCAGCCATATCGGTCTATCGTGGTGCAAAATAGTTCCCCGATAATTTTCTACACGGATGGGTAAAAATTGTATCTGGCCAACAGTAATAAACTAGGGTGTAACGAAAAAACAAAATTTTGAGATTGGCATTTAAGGGGGGGGGGGGGGGCTTAAAAGTTTTTATTACCTTCCAGTGAGAAACCCCCAAAGGTTTTTTTGATCAACCAATATTTT
>JAABKJ010010471.1:0-10959 GCA_011634705.1 Andricus grossulariae
CCCCTTTTCCAACAAAAAATCTGAAAATTCATTTTTGTCATTTTTCTCGAAAAATATTAATTTTAGAAAAAAAGTATGAACGTAAAAAATATGTCTTTCGGCGAGATCTATTTTTCTAACATTAATATTTTTTGAGAGAAATGACGAAAATGAATTTTCAGTTTTTTGTTTGAAAAGGGGGCAGCATGAGTTGGGGGAGGGGGTGTGAGCCATTTGAAATGCCGAAGATTAGGACGCGTGTTTTTTTTTGTGTTGAAAAAGGGGGTTGGTCGACCCCTTTTCCAGCGCCCCCTTTTCCATGAAAAAATCTGAAAATTCATTTTTGTCATTTTTCTCGAAAAATACTGATTTTAGAAAAAAAGTACAGACCTAAAATTATTGTTACTACTATTTTGGCGAGATCTACAATTTTTGTGAACAACATTTTTGATGAAAATCAATATCTTTCAAAATTTTGAAAAAAAACTTATTTTTATGAAAAGCCGAGTGGAGGGGAAGGGGGCAGAATCTTTTTTTAAATAAAAATGTTTGCAACAAAAATTCTGTGAACAATTCAATTTACCATTGGTGTAGGAGAATGACAATTATTTTTTCCCAAAAAAATTAGTTGCCAAAAAATATTGTTTTAAAAACATTAAAAATTTTCAAGAAATGTACCAAATTATAATAATTTTTTCTCAAATTTTGAAGTAATATGTAGGACATGGGAGACTTTTTTGCATTTTTTCAAAATGAAAATTGTTTTTAATACATAAAATATTTCTTTATTTTAATAATTAGATGGATAATAAATTGTTTAAACAATTTATTATTGTTTGTAGCAATTTTCTCTTAGAATAGAAATAGAAAGTCGCGTTTTTTTTTTAATTTTACACTTTTTGGCCAACTTTTAATTAGAGTGAGGTAATAGTTTATTAATGTTAAGAAGAATGATTTTTTGAGCAATTTTATAACATTGTTAATAATATTATCTTTGAATAGTGCTAGAAATTACGGTTTTTTTCTAAAATTTTCAACTTTTTCTCCACTTTTCAGTTGTACTGAGTTAATATTGAATTCAATTCAACAAAAATAATTGTTTAAACAAATTATTATTGTTTATAGCTAACTTTTTCTATATTAATACTAGATAGTTGCGGTTTTTTGTGAAATTTTCAACTTTTTCTCCACTTTTCGATTATTAACAATAATAATAAATTGTTCAAACAATGATATTTGTTATTATTGATAAAAAAAATAAAAATAAAATATTTTAACAATTAAGAAACTCAAATTTTCAAATCTGAATAATTTTTTTATTTTAATTATTCAAATCTAAATTCTGAATCAAAAATTCAACAAAACTCTTCTTCATTCGAAGTACTTAAGCTATGAAATAAAATATTTCAAATTTATCAATTTCAAATTCAAAATATTTAATATTTAAATAAAATCAGAAAATATTTCAAAAGAAAAGAGTCTAAATGTCAAAAATTTCAAAAAAGCTGTTTTAAAAATTAAATAAAATAAAATTCAATTACTCAAAAATGATAAAACCAAAAGTGAAATTTACAATTTTTACAATTAAAATTTTCTCATCATTCTAGGTGAAATCGATGAAAATATTGTATAATTTTTTTAACCTTTAATATTCCGAATTTTCAATCCTATGAAAATGAGTTTGTAATTTTTTTAATTTAAAATGTCAGTCCTGCAAATTGCGAAATTTAAAACAAAAAAAATTTTTATTGAATTATTTTTTTACTTTAGATGATTCGAAACATTTTTAACGTGAATAAACTAAAGTAGGATAAGGTATGTAAATAAATTACGCAATGCCTACTCGTTGTTTCAATATTAGGCAATTAACAATTAATAGTTCGCAGATTTAAAAATTTTATTTTTTTCTGTTTTATATTTTAAATAAAATTTTTTAAAATAATATTCTGTATGTTTGGAAATTGTCAAAAAATGGTGCAAAATAATGAATTCTAAAAAAAATTAAAAAGGTTACAAAATCTTTTGTCTTATCACATAAATTTGGAAAAAATTTGAGTATGCTTAAGAGATATTTAGAAATTCTGAAACGATTACAAAATAATTAAAATTTTGTAAAGATTTTTTAAGAATTCTGTAAGGTTTTAATAAAATGAAAAAAAAATTCTTTAGGTTCCTAGGAAAAATGAAAATGATTTTTTATTTAAAAAATTAAATCTTAGAGAATATTTGAAAATATTTTTAAACTTTGCAAAAGATTTCTAAAATTTTCAAAGAATCTGAAACATTTCGAAAATAAAAAAATCGAGTAAATTCAAGAAATATTTAGAAGACTTGAAAATATTAAAAAAGAATTTTAAACTTGAAAAGATTTTAAAAAATGTAGATTTTCCAAAATTTTGCACAAAAACTTTGGAAGTTTTGAAATAATGTTGAAAGGTTTTAAGAGAAGAAACAAATTTTCCGAAAATTCCTCGGAAAATTTGGAAGATTTTAATACAATTTTTTTTACATTTCGAATGATTTTGAAAATTTTAAGAAAAGTTCGAGATTATAAAAATATAATTTAATAAATTTATGTGATAAAAAATGTGTTGAAACCTGTAAAATTATTATACCTAAGTTAATATTTAAATTCATAAAATATTTTGTCGAGTTTAAAAATGATATTATGACCATCTATAATAATTTTTTAATTAAATTTTTAATTAGGATGAAATAATGAGGTAATCTTTAACAAACATTGTGAAATTTGGAAACCTGAGATCAAGAATCTTGTCCTTCTACTCTATTTATTTTCAAGACTAAATATAGCACTGTTATCAGAGAGAAGTTGAGATTTCATCTTTTTGTTGAAAATAATTTTCTTAACTCGAAATTTAAATATTCGATTTTTTATCGAAAATTTATCTTTTCTAGTTGTAAGTTTACTTTTTTAATAAAAATATATATTGTTTTTTATTAAAAATTAAAAATTTTTTCATTGAAATATTAAATATTACATTTTTCGTGAAGAATTTATATTTTTTTGGTGGAAAATACAAATACTTCTTTGAAAGTCAAACTATTCTGTACACATTTTTTTGTTTTGTTTGAAATTTTTTTTTAGTTGAAAATTGAAATATTTGGTTGAAAAATCATTTTTTTGGTTGAAGATTTAACATTTTAGTTGAAAATTTATTCTCTTGGTTTGAAATTGAATTATTTTGTTGAAATATGTTTTTTATTTATTTAATTTTTTTAACATTAAGCTGTTTTGTTGAAAATTTGTCTTTTTTGTCAGAAAAAAAATCTTTTTGATTAAGAATTTATTTCTATGGTGGAAAATTTACCTTTTTTTTAATTCGTTTTTCATTATTATAAAATTGAACCATCTAGTTAAAAACAATTTTTTTTTGTTTATTTCCATGGTAGAAAATCGAACCATTTTTTTATTGAAGATTTTGATTGACGGATTACAAATTTTAGTTCAAAATTCAACAGTTCCATTTTTTATTAAAAATGTATATTTTTAGTTGTAAATTAACTTTTTTGGTGAAAATTGATATTTTCGAGATAAAAATTTCTTCGGTTAGAAAATGTATATATTTTAGTAAAAATTCAGCTCCATTAATTTCAATTTTTTTTAAATTATCGTATTTTTTATTAAAATATCAAATATTTAATTTTCATTTGAGAATTCATATTTTTGCATTGAAAATATTTGGTGAAAGTACTTTTTAAAGATTAATTTTCTTGTTTGAATATTTGCCTTTGGAATTAAAAATTTGCATGAAAATTAGTTTTATTTTCGAATGAAAATTTAACTTAACCTTTCTAGTTGTAAATAAATTTTTTTTTTTTAATTCAGATTTTAGAAAATTTGTATTTTTTTGTAAAAATTTAGCTTTTTAATTGAATAAAAGTTGTTTTTTAAAATTTCATTTATTTGGTTGCGAATGTAACTATTTTTACGAAAATTAATTTTGTTTTTGGTTAAAAATAATTTTTTACTGAAAATTTAACTATTCCATTTTTGATCGAAAATTTTTGTTTACTGAGAGAACATTAAATCTTCAGTTGAAAAAAAATAATTTGCAAACAAAAAAAGTTAATATATAATAGTTGAAGATAAGTTTTTCTTTTGTTTAAAATAATCTTTTTAACTGAAAATTTAAATGCCTAATTTTTTATTAATTTTTTTTTAATTGGTAATCAACTTCTTTTTGGATAATTCATATTTTCGATTTGAAAATTCAACTCTTTGATGAAAATTCGTCTTTTTGGTTAGAAAATTCATATATTTTGGTATGAATTTCAGTTTTTTGGGTTCAACTGTATTTTATTTAAAATTAAATTTTTTTGATTGAAATAACAACTATTACATTGTTGATTGAAGATTCTTATTTTTTGGTTAGAAATATTTTATTGAAAATTAATTTTTTTTCAGATTTATCTTTTTGTTATAAAATTTGTCTTTTTTGTTAGAAAATTTTAATATTTCTGCAAAAATTTTTTTTTTTTACTTGAGCTGTTTTTTATTTTTAAATAAAATCATTTTTGATTGAAAACTTGTCATTCGAATCAAAACTTTAACTATTTTATTGAAAATTAATTTTTTTGGAAATTCATCTTTCTGGTTGAAAATTCATTTCTTTGGTGGAAAATTTAACTATTCCCTTGAAATTTTATTTTTCATTAGTTGATAATGGAACATTTGGTTGAAATTTTATTTTGTTGATTAAAATGTTATCATTTTAGATAAAAATTTATTTTCTTGGTTGAAAATTTAAATATTTTGTTAGAAATTAGTTTGGTTTGGGTGAAAATTAATTTTTTTTTGGCTAAAAATGTGAATGTTTCATTTAAAAATTCGTGTATTTTGTTGAAATTTTTTTTAACCTTTTTGCTTGGTTTTAAAAATTCAACTATTTGTTTAAAAATTTCTTTTTTTCATATCGAGGTTTTCGATTCAAATTGAAAATTGTAGTTGAACATTTTTTTCTTTGGTTGAGACTGTAAAATATTTTCATGGAAATTGCTTTTCTTTATGTTCAAAAATTTGTTTAACTGAAAAATTAGCTATTCCATTTTTTGTTGAAAATGTATCTTTTCATACGAATTTAAACTACATTTAAAATAAAAAATGAATAACCATAATCTTCAGAAATTCTTAAGAGAATGTAACTATTCTTCTGAAAATAAAAAAGTAATTGCATTTTCATGAAAATAGTGACATCCTCCATAAAGAAATTAAATAAAAAAAAGTGTTTAAAATTATATAACATTGGAAGATTCGTTTTTTTGTAAAATACATTTTTTTTAAATTCATTTAGTTAGTGGTTAAATTTTTTTTATTGAAGATTTTTATTGAAATTGACAGTTGAAAATTCATTTCTTTTGTTTGAAAATGTAACCATTATCATGAAATTTTTTTTTACTGAAAATGTAGCTATTCCATTTTTTATTACAAATTAATTTTTTTATGAGAATTTAAATCACGTTTTAAATTTAAAATGAATAACCATGTATATTGTAGTATTTCATGATTCTGAAGGTTTTTCGCGTTTGAAATAATCTGAGATGAAAAACCCTGTCCTTCCACTCTATTTATTCTGAATAATAAATGAAGCGTTGTTATCGGATATTAGTCGAAAAAGTAAGTATATATAAGGCAGCCATTGAGCTAGTCACTCCGCCCACATATTAACAAAAAAATCGGTTTTCGTTTCTCCATCATTTTATCTCTTCAGTAAAAATGAAGATTGTCACCGAAATTCTGTTCCATGCAATTTTGGCTTTTATTCAGTTCCAACGTAAGTATAATATAATAGAATTATTATTTATAAAAATTTTTACATACGTGTGTGAGAAAAATGTCTTTGCACGAAGCAACTTTACACGTGTCCAACATATGGTACCCTCCCAGTGGAAAATTTAACAATTTTGTTGAAAAACAATTTTCTTAAGATTCATCTCTTTGCTTGAAAATTCCTTTTCTTTTTGTTGATGATTAATTTTTTTAACCGAAAAATGTATTTTTATACAACTCTTTTTCTACTCTTTTATAAGAAGCTCATTTGTTAATTTTTTTCAAGTGGATATAAAACCTATAACAAATTACGCTTTTTTCAAGAGAAAATTCACTTTTGGTCAAACTGATCGAATTTTTGCTGGACTATCCACTAAGTTGTAATATTTTTGTATTCTTATATTTTTAATAAAAATTTTTTATGTAGTTTGTGAATGTACCTAAAGAACCACACCCAAATGTACAAAAAATGGCTTTTGGTCAAGTTTCTAATTTTATATATATATTTTTTTGTAATTTCGAACGTGTGGATCAATAATGTAAAAGAAAATTATCAGAAAAATTAACATTTTTTACTCAATTTCCAAATTTTCACATGTATCTCAACAATCGCGGAAAACATTAAAACATGAAAATCGATATTTCAAACAAACCAAAAATCACAGGTTTTTTTGATTCCAGAGTAATACTATTGGGATCAAAAATCAGTTGACAATAAATGTGGGAAACACATCCTATGGCATAAAAAGATGATACATTAATTTTAATAGGTTGTTTTAACATCCCTTGAACATTCACACAAAAAATCTACATTTTCAGAAAAACCAAATCCACATGAATTTTTTTAAGCTATTGGAGTTGAAGATCAGTTCACAATAAATGTGAGAAACATACCCTAGTATGAAAAGTTGATGCATTTATTTTAAAGATTGTTTCAACATCCTCTGAATGAAACCTCGACAGGGATAACGCTGGATCAAAAAACATAATTTTATTTTAAAACAATGTCCACAGTTAGATAAAAGATTTTTGCCCAAGGATTTTTCATTCTAAGTCGTAGTATATATGTTATTACAAAAAAAATTGTTGCGTAATAATGTATGTCAACATAAGCTCACAGTTTGAACAATGATTCGAGCGAAACAGATTTTTGGTAGTGTAACATCTCTGCCAAAGTTTCAAAGATTTAAACAAAGAAATCGACTGTTACTAAGAAACAAAATAACAGTTTTTTTTATTCATTAGAAAAAGAATTGATAATAAACGTGAGAAGCATACCCTAGCAGGAAAGGTCTTGAAAAATTATTTCAAGGGTTTTAACATCTCCTGAGCATTCAAAGAAGAAAATCGACATTTCCAAAAAGCCGAAATCATAGGATTTTTTTATTATACTATTGTGGTTGGAAATTAATTTACGACAAATTTGAGAAACATACAACAGCAGGGTGGTTTTAGCATTCCCTCAATATTCAAAATTGAAATCACGGGTGTTTTCTCTATTATACCATTGGTGTCGGAAATCCATTTTGTAAATACAACCTCCTAAAAAACTTTCTTCTGTAAAACAAACTCAACTGTTTTTAACAGGATATGTTGCTCACATTTGATGGAAATTTATTTCCGGCTCATTGACGTTTTTAACAAAATGTCCATTTGGTATTTTGAATGTTTAAGGAATGTTGAAACAACTTTCAAAAATTTAAACATTTTTTCTGTTAGGGAATGCTTCCTGAACTAATTTTCAAATGATTTTTGACCCCAATGGTTCAATGAACAAATCTCCTTCGGTTTTGGTTCTTAGGAAACATCAATTTCCGTGCTTGAATGTTTAGTGAATGCTGAAACAAACCCTAAACACCCTGTCCAAACATCAATAGGTCTGTTTGGCAATTGTTGAGTGAAAGCTGTCCTCACAATTTTATTTTGAATTATTGATCTGCCCTTTCAAAATTACAAACAAAAATATAATTTTGAGTACATTTCCTGTACATTATCTACCCTTTTGAATTTCAAAGCGTCTAAACGAAAATTTGAAGCATTCAAAATGTATCAATCATCAAATAGATTTCAATTTTTGTTACAAAAATTAGATGCAGCTGGAGCGCCAATGCGTCTGAATAATCACCAAGTTTTTGTACAAATGGGGGATTTCAGTAATTTTGAAGGAATTATCAAACCATCAGCATTCCTTCAAGGAGCCTACCACATGCCCTTGTGGATGCATCATGGAGAAGCAGAGTTTGAAACTCAAATTTCCGCTTTTATCCTAACACAATCGGGCGAACATTATGATGCAGTTCTGAAAGCGACAAACCAACCAGAAGATCATGATCCTCATCCTACTGGTCCAGTGATATGTGAATTACGTTTAGATGGTGATCGGCATTTTAGTACTGCACTTTTCGAGGAGTACAAACCCCCTACTGTGGACAATCCTAACTATCATGCATACCCACTCCGCAACCGAATTTATGTAACATTGCGAGGAGGTCCTATCTATAGTGCAGTTTTACTAGCACCTCATGAGATTGCCCGATCACATCCCAATTCACCATCATCACCCCATTCACCCAATTCACCCGAAAGACGCACATACTGAATCTGAAGGTATCGATTTGATATTCTACATAATGATCCGACAATGTCTTTTGTTTCTTTATATTGATAATGATTTTCGGATAAACTGAATCGACCTGCAGAACTTCTGATACCTCAGGAATTATTGCGCTAGGCAACCTATTTACCTGGATATAAGCCGCACCTTGTATTGTTTTCAAGAGTTCGAAAAATGGTATGCGGCTTATATCCGGATTAGGATGATCATCCGGATGATGATTATTCGGATGAGGCTTATATTCGGGTGAGACTTATAATCGGGTACAAAAGTCCAAAATGAGAACAATGAACCCGAATATAAGCCGCACCCGGATATAAGCCGCGGCTTATATTCGGGTAAATACGGTATATCACGGAGAATCCTAGGTGAGAAAGTTATAATTTTAGTTCGTATGTAATAAAAATTATGTATGATAATCTTAACATTAATTTTTTCACTTTGTCCACATTGAAGCATGGAAAAAAATTTGTCTTGCAGAATTTGTTGTTTAAATTTTGAAAACCGATTCGGTGCGAAAGCATCATGGAACGAAAAAACGATTGATAAAATTTTATATTTGAAGTACGGTCTTTTCTTGCATAGTTCTAAATTTCACAAATATAACATTATTGTTTACTGTTTTTTATTGAAATTGTGTTGGTTGAAGTTTCTTCACATTGGTTGAAAATTTAACTATTTTTTTGAAAATTTGCTTTTATTTGTTTTTGTTTTATTTTTCGTTACAAACTGATCTTTTTTATTTTAAAAATTACAATAAGTCGTTTTAAACAAACTATTTTGATAAAAATCAATTTTTTTTCGTTAAAAATTGATTAAATGAAAATTTAACTCGTCCATTTTTGGTTCAAAATTCGTCTCCTTTAGGTTACAAACTTTTCGGTTGAAAATTTAACTAATTCATAAAAATTTGTTTTTCTTTTCTTGAAAATTGATATTTTTAGTTAAAAATTCAACTATGTGTCTGGAAATTAACTTTTTTTTTAGAAAATTATTTTTCTTGTTCGTGAATTCATTTATTTTGGTTAAAAATTCATTTCTTTGGTCAAAAATTTAACTACTTCGTTACAAAGTTCTTTGTTTTTTTAAATTAATTTTTTAGTTGAGAATTCGACTTTTTAGTAGAAAATTAATCTTCTTGTTTGAAAATTCATATTTTTGGTTAGAAATTCATTATTTTTGGTGGAAAATTTACTTAAATCATAAAAATTAGTTTTTCTTTTCTTGAAAATTTTTGTTTTTAGTTGAAAATTCAACTATGTGTCTGGAAATTTACTTTTTTTAAGAAAATTCTTCTTCTTTTTTGTAAATTCATTTATTTCTGTTAAAAATTAATTTCTTTGGTTAAAAATGAAACTACTTTGTTAAAAACTCTTTTTGTGAAAAATTAATTTTTTAGTTGGGAATTCGACTTTTTAGTAGAAAATTAATCTTCTTGTTTGAAAATTCATCTTTTTGGTAGAAAATTCAAGTATTCAAGTTAAATATTTAAAATTTTAGTTGAAAATTCATCTTTTTAGAAATCTATAAAAATTGAAAATATTTCATAGCTAATAGATAGTTTCGAGAAATAATCGAAAATGGCGTCATGAGCTTTTTAATAATTGGACTAATTAATTGATTAATTTAAGACTTTTACTATAGTCTTTTGAACTTTTTTATTTTAAAAATTTAAAAATTGAAAATTAATCAAAAAAGGCTTATTTTTTAGGAAAACTCCAACGTTTTCCTTATTAACTAATTGATTAATTTAAGAATTTTATCATATTCTTATTTTGAACTTTTTTATTTTAAAAATTGAAAAATTGAAAATTAATCAAAAACAGCTCCTCTTTGAGGAAGACTTAAACTTTTTCCTTATCAAGTACAATAATACCTGGATTAATTGATTGATTAATTTAAGACTTTTACTATATTAGTTTGAACTTTTTTATTTTAAAATTTGAAAATTAATAAAAAAAGGCTTCTTTTTGAGGAAGACTCAAACTTTTTCCTTATTAAGTACAATAATAATTGGATCAATTAATTGATTAATTTAAGACTTTTACTAAATTCTTATTTTGACCTTTTTTTTCTAAAAATTGAAAAATTGAAAATTAATAAAAAATAGCTCCTTTTTCAGGAAGACTTAAACTTTTTCCTTATCAAGTACAATAATAATTGGATTAATTAATTGATTAATTTAAGACTTTTACTATATTATTTTGAACTTTTTTATTTTAAAAATTGAAAATTAATCAAAAAGGCTTCTTTTTGAGGAAAACTCCGTTTTCCTTATTAACTAATTTATTAATTTAAGACTTTTACTATATTATTTTTATTTTTTTTTTATTTTAAAAATTCAAAATTAATCAAAAAGGCTTCTTTTTGAGGAAAACTCCAACGTTTTCCTTATTAACTAATTTATTAATTTAAGACTTTTACTATATTATTTTGAACTTTTTTATTTTAAAAATTGAAAATTAATCAAAAAAGGCTTCTTTTTGAGGAAAACTCCAACGTTTTCCTTATTAACTAATTTATTAATTTAAGACTTTTACTATATTATTTTGAACTTTTTTATTTTAAAAATTGAAAA
>JAABKJ010010472.1:0-10958 GCA_011634705.1 Andricus grossulariae
TTGCATTTACTAAATTATTATCTGATCAATTAATTGTTTATTAAATAGTAATATTAATAACAAAATAAAAATAAATTTAATTCAAAAAATGAATCTAATAATAATAATACTTTAAAAATAATATAATGAATCAGGCTTGGATGAAAAATAGTAACTTTATTGAATAATAACAAAAATTGTAATACATTCATTTACATATTTGCATATTTATTGTTATTTACTACTTATATTTATTATATTATATTTACTAATATTATTTACTACTTATTAATTACATTATTATATGCGCATAAATCATGAGGTAAAGTCAGTGTTACTTATGAATTAAATTTTAATTCACGGGTACATATAAATATTAAATTGTAACGTTATGCTTAAGGCCATGTGCCGAGTGGGTCATGTGACCGGGATCCTACCTTACCGACACTTTTTTTATTTGTAAACTTACTTCCACACGAATAGCCACATCGAGTTGAAAATTTTGGATAATAAATAAGAAGCACTAACAAACGCGGCTCTGGTCCTGAATTTGTATAATTATGCAAAAAAAATTTTTGTAAATAATTATTTTCTGCTTTTTTAATAATTATACAAATTTAGGACCAGAGCCGCGTTTCTTAGTGCTTCTTATTTATCATCCCAAATTTTCAATTCGATGTGGCTATTTGTGTGAAAATATGTTTACAAGTAAAACAATTGTCGGTAAGGTAGGAAGCCGTTCTCGTGACCCACTCGTCACATGGCCTTAATAGCATGTAACATGTATCGTATTCCTACCTTACCGACATTTTTTGGGGGCCCTATCTATTTCTCCAGAGATGATTTCTCACAAAATGTGATATCGATCTAGAGTTTTGATTCGGGTAAATTACCCTGCCAACGTACGGTAATATTGGTAAGTTACCGGGTAACTTACCCGGCGTTCGTTTTCGGCGAGAAGTTATGAGAATTTATTTTTTTCTCCTTCCAGACTTCCGTGAAGTGCGTTTCTGGCAACGACAACTTTGCTTTTGTTAGCCATTTGCTTTTCCAGTTATATTTTTCCAATATTTTGTATTTAGTGCACCTAAGACAAATTTCGAAAAAAGATAGAAAGTGGTTTAAATAAAAAACTTTACTGAATGTTACAGTTTTCGATATTTTAACTGTACCGAAATGGGCGCTGTTAATAATATATTCTATATAAGCGCCAACATTATGAAATTACTAAATTTTTTAGATGTAAAGGGTTGCCGACCACTGTGAATAAATACAAAGATATTATTAAATGTTCAAGATATTATACTTAATTTTCGATCACTTGGTATATTTTTTTGATAACAAATATTTAAAAAATATATCAAATGATCGAAAATGAACTATAACATCGTGAACATTATCTAATTACTTTGAAAAATAACCAAAAAGCATTATAATTGAATATTCTCATAAATTCGCGACAAATTCTCAAAACTTTGGTAACATACCGGTTTTTTACCGATGATATTGCCCGATTTTAAATTGGCAATTTAAAAGCTCTGTATCGATCTGACAGTTTGGAGAAATAAACAAAAGGAACTAAGGCATTAGTGAAAACATAAAGTAAAAAATAATAATGATAATTAATACGTTTTTCTAATTACGAAAAGAAATCGGATAAACTTCCGAAAAGCGGATACCTCCAATTTTTCGAAACTCCATACATTCACGTATTCTCAAGGGCTTATTACAAAAATGATAGTGGGAATACCCCAGAATTTGAATTTGAAGGTCAAAATCCCCAAAAAACTAAACAAAATTCATGTTTCATCCTTTCATTTCAGTCAACAATGAAATAAAATAAAAAAGCCTTAAATCAAGGTTGTAGATTACAATGTGTAGCGGCGTGTGACATATGAAGGGTCTACTTTTTCGCGAACGACAACTTCTATTTAAAACTTATTGACCAATATTACTTCCGTGACCGGTCACAGAATGGCCGAACACTTATTGGAATCAAGCCAATTTCACGTACTGAATTTCAATAGCGATTTTCTCAGAAGCTATCAAACTCACTACTATATTCGTAATTAGCGCGAATACATAGGTATACAGTTTCAAATTTATCGGAAGTAGGCGTTCTTCGGAATAACACCCAAATTTACATTTAGCTTATATACAGTAGACAAAATGATGTACATTTTCGATTCTTTGATACATTTTGCTGTATGAAAAAAATGAAAAATGTACATCATTGTGTACACTAAATATGAACCGTATATAACTTTTCCAACAGGGGTTTTGAGACATGTCAATATACCTTAGACATTTATATTATATATATATATACATAATTAGAAATAAGGTTAAAAACATCATATGGTCCCACTGGGAGCAACTGCCATCTAACAATGGCATCGGCTCCCAGTAGGACCGCGGAAATCCCACTCATGGCCACGTCTCACAACCGTGAGCGTGAGATGGGTGGTCACTTGACTTATACATACATGGACACTTTATGAAATTACAAGCGACTCTGTTAATCCATACATTACTTATTTTATGGTGGACATGTTGCCTCGACTCATCCATTCATGGTCTACTATAGTCTATACCTACGCATTTCTCTCGAAATATGTATCCTAATCGTAAATATAGTAAATATGAATTTCGTATTCGACATTGTTATTAATAGAATATTTAAATAAACTGATTAAGTTTTTAATTGATATTATTGAAACATTTAACATTATCATCTCATAAAAGTCGTTTGAATAATATACGATTTTTATCCAATAACAATATTTACTACAGTATTTTCGAGAATTTTTTCAACAATAATTGTTTTTAATAGATAATTGACGAGGGTCCAAGTATTTTTTAAATAATTTTGAATGGTTTAAACATCTGTTTCCTCCTGTGACTCGTGAAAAGTTTTTTTGGAAAAAGGAATTTGTGACAGAATAAACGAATGTTCAAAGCAATATATTTTTCCAGGATACTTCGTAATTATTTAAACAATTTTCATTTGTTCAAACAATGTTTCGCCTGTGAAACGTAAACAGTTTTTTTCCTGCATCTAATGATACAATTAACAGATATTGATAGTAATATTTTTTCTTGAGTATATTTAGCAATTTTTTAAACAACTTACATTTGGCTAAAAAGAATTTATTTCTCTAAGCCATTTTTCCCCTGTAAATCGTAGACAATTTTTTTTCGGCAATTCATTACACAATGATCGAATGTTAAAAGTGATATTTTTTTATGAAGATATTTATAAATTATTTAAACAATTAATAATCATTTGCCTGCGCCTTTTAAGAGGAGAGGTGGAGAAAAGTATTTTTTTTTTAATCTTACACAATGTCGCTTATTATTCAGTATTTTATCATCTTCGAACGTACATCATATATTGTTCGAACAATTAAATTCAATTGCTTCAACTAAAGTATGGTATAAAACAGAGAAGCTATTACAAAAAAGGACTATGCTTTTCTTAGAGCAATTGAATTAAATTCTTTGGATAACATAGGGTATACGTTCTTAGATAAGAAAATACTGGAGAACGAGCGACATACTGTAAGAAAATCATAAAAACTAGATGGTTCTCAACCTTCCCTACAAAAAGGCCCAAGAAAGTGATTATTAATAATTGTTTAAATAATTGCGTATAATCTTTGAGAATAAATATTAATTATAAATAAAATAAAATATTAATTGCAAAAAATTATAACTTTTCACGCGTAACTGGGAGGCAAATTGTACATTACTGTTAACATTCGTCAATTGTGTCATAAATTCAAAAAAATAATAACATTTCACGATTTTCAAGTGAAAAATGGTTTAAATAATTACCACATATTGAGAAAGTACTACTTTTGGCATTCACCATTTTTATATCCTTTATAATGAAAGATCATAACTTTTCACGATTTACAGGAGGAAAAATTCTTGAAACAAATAATTATTTTTGAAACAATTCAAAATAATTTAAAGATTACTGGGAAACTCGTCACTTAACTATGAGCAAATTGTTAAAATTACGTAACTTCGATCACCGTGATACAATACCGTCGGAAATTGTGCAGAAGATTCTTGTGAGCGGTATTAAAAATCACTGCTGACTTCGTACCACGATACTTCGGTGAAAAAAAGAGATAGGGCATTTTCTTAAAAAAAAAAATAAAAAACACTTGGAAAGCTTTTCAAATTTCACGTCTAGTGCTAGCCAACAAATATTTTTTTGACCTTCTGAAAATGATACAGCGCGTAAGAAGTTTAAAAACCAAATTCACGATTTTCTCAAATTTTCTACCTCAACTTCAACTTTTAGCACGACCTGGGGAAATTTTTTCAAAAACCTTGAAATAATACGACATCGAGCCTGAAATCTTATCTTTAATTTAAGCCAAGAAAACTTAAAAAAATCTTCATGCGTACCCCAGAAATAATAAAAAATGTTCAATCGTATCTGAGCACAATTACTCAAATTGACACAATTACTGTACAATTGAGCTCACATACGATTGAACATTTTTAATCATATCTCGGGTACCCATGAAATTTTTTTAAGTTTTCTCAAATTAAATTTAAGATAAGGTTCCAGGCTCGATGTCGTATAATTTTAAGGTTTTTGAAAAAATTTCTCTAGGTCGTGTTGAGAGTTGAAGTTGAGGTACAAAAGTTGAGAAAATCGTGAATTTTGTTTTTAATCTTCTCATGTGCTGTAATATTTTCAGAAGGTTAAAAAAATATTTGTTGCATAGCCCTAGACGTGAAATTTCATTAGCTTTCCAACTGTTTTTTGAAAAATGTCCCATCTTATTTTTTCACCGAAATACCGTGGTTCGAAGTCAGCAGTGATTTTCAATAGCGCTCACAAGAGTCGTGCGCACAATTTCTGACGGTAGTGAATATATGTTTATATTATTCAGTCTGCTTCTGACAATTCTAGTCTTAAATTTATGTCCTCTTCGTCCATCAATGCGTTGTCGTTAGGTGCCGCTACAAATAGTTCCTCCGATGTCCCTTCTGGGACACTAGAAGTTTCTGCCTCAGTTTCCTGTGCTGCAGGAATTTCTCCTTCATCTTTGGTTGGTCCTGCTTTAGAAGGTCTTGCCCCTTCCTCATCAGTGAGCTCTGAAAAAAATTTAAATTTAAATTAAAAAATTGTTAAAAGACAAAATTGGCCTCATACAAAAAAAAAGAATGTTGAAAAAATACCTACTTCCCATCTTTTTCCACGCTTTTCGCACGTCGTGAATATAGTGCGAAATGTAGTCCGGCACTCTTTGCATGCTTTGGGCCGTTTCCTCTGCCGTTTTACTCCTCCTTTTACACCAACTTTCCACACAGGCTACATGGAAATAAAACAAATTATCACTTTATTGCAGAACAACTAAATTTGTAATTATGTATATATAACTTTATATACAAACCCTTGATTGCCAGGATCACTTCAGCATCCAAAGCGGGCCTGGTCTCCTGGTTGCGCGTCCTGTTGGATTTGACTCCCTTGACGCTGTGTTTAATTAATTCTTCCTCTCCGAAATAGAAGAAACATAGTTTCCTAACGACCATCGTATATTTCCCTTGGCTCATGGCGCAGATGTAATTCTTTCTCTCCAAGTATTTTTCATGTCCTATATGTACCTGGAAAATAAAAAAAGTCTTCATCAACTGGAACATATGCAAATTTATATTTTGTTGATTTGACTTGATTTTTCACTGACAAGAATTAGTTGTACTTACAATATTGTCGCTTACAAGTGCGCCAACAACTCCTGGACTCATTACGTCGGAACTTTGACTCAGCTCTTTTGGCTCCACATTATGTTCATTGGGAGGTGAAGGGTCAGCCACAATCTTAAGACTTGAGCTACCTACCTTAGATGTCGTCATTATCTCATTTGGATCATTTCGAGGTGGTTCAGGGTCGGCCAAAATCTGTATTTTGGGCCTGATAACCTCAGACTTTGTAATTATCTGTAACATAAAATTTTTTATTATTGCAAAAGATCCTTCCGAATCTTCGCAGAGTTATGTCATCAAAAAATTATTTCTTACGGGTTTCTGGTTAGAAACAGTGGAGCACTTTCCGGCATTCGAAGTGCTTGCTTCTCCTTCACCTGCGAATCCAATTATTTTGGCCTTCTTGATTACCTGCGCGATAAAATAAAGAATGAAAAACTGTTTAAAATATACATAATTGGCGTAGTGGGACATGGTATGAATGGGACACGTCTGCGTTACTTACCGGTTTACAGTACTTTTTTTCTATATCCTCCATTCGTCTTTTCAGCAGGTTTTTCAAGGAATTATTGGATTCTTCTTTCTGCTTCGTAATTTTCTCCAAATCAGCATCGCTCTCCGATGTCTCCTCAGATGAGCTAATCTCTGAAGCACTCTTTATGTATCTTGACGGTGGAATCACCATCCTCGCTGAGTCGAGTGCTGTGGCTGCTTCCTCTGCTGTGTCTGAAAAAAGAATAAATGAATAATGATCATCAAACCTTAAAATTTTATATTTATTATAAATTTTAGATCAATTACCATGGATTGAAATTACCAGTGCCTGACAGACTTCTTTGACCATCCCGCAATAAATGTTATACGTTTGTCTCACATCGTGTGGGAATGTGAGATTTCTCACATAACTTGCGCTCACTATGTCCTTCCTCTCGTGTCTTCGGCAATCTTTTAGGAAATGAGCGACAAGGTATTTTGCTGAAAATTATTAAAAAATATAATAATTGTGATTCTTGTCGAGGTTCACTTATTATTTGTTCATAACTAAAAAGGCGAGGCAAAGTTAAACATTTTAGAAAGAACCGCAAATTTTCTAGCACTTGTCTACGAGATGATAGTTAGAAACAATAATAAATTGTTTAAACATCTATTTTTATTAACTTTCATTAATTATTACCTCACTGACTGAAGAAAAGACAAAAAGGTAAAAATTTCAGGAAAAAAACACAACCATGTGGCATTGATAAAGATGAAGATAATCATAAACGAAAATCATTTCCATAGACAAATATTTTTGCTACATTTCATTAATTATTAAGTCACTCCAAGTGAAAAATAAACAAATATTTAACAATTTCAGAAAGAAACGGCAATTTTCTACCATTTACGTAAGCATCTAATTATCAAAACGCCCCCCCCCCCCCCCGGTGGAACCCGATTTTTGCAAATTCGAAATATCGACAGAAGCAGTCTGAAGTTAATAAAATCTTATGTTTTCAACCTCGTGAAAAATTGTCCTTTTTGCTCCTCCGAATACTGGTGGCGGCAAAACATCTCGCTAGAATATCGAAAACCCACCCCTAATTAATAATTACCAAAAACTGAAGAACATGTCCAATTCAGTACGAACTCAATACATTTATGGTTCTTTTTTAGACTAGAAAATTTATAAAAGCTATCCCCCGACTGATGACAGTGGCCAAACATCTCGCTCAGATCCAAAAAAACCAACCCCCGTGCAACCCGATTTTTTCAAATTCGGCAAATCGACAAAAACAGCCAGAACTTAATACAATCTTAGGTATTTAACATCGTGAAAAATTGTCCGTTATGCTCGCCCGAATGATGCTGGTAGCAAAACATAGGTCCGATCAGCTAGCACCTCCACAGCGGAATATCAATATTTCTTTTATGCCAGAATTTCGGGCTAATTATGGGCTAATTTTGGGCGGTGATGCCGATTTTTGGACTCTTGTATTTTTCTCAAAAAACAAAATTTTGGGTGGAGGTGCTAACTGCCCGAGCAGCTAGCACCTCCAGTAGATAATAACCTTGAAATTTCAAATTCAAATCATTCCAGAATTTCTGGCTATTTTCGGGCTCTCGAAATACCAAGAAACCAATTTCGAGAAAACAACCCCTATCATTGACAACCAACCCTCAATTTTGAAAAATACTTTTTGGACAAAACAAACTACTCCAGAATTTCGGGCTCTTGAACTACCCAAAAACAAATTTCGAAAAAACAACCGCTGTCACTGACAACCAACCCTCAATTTTGAAAAATTATTTTTTGACAAAATAAACTACTCCAGAATTTCGGGCTATTTTTGAGCTCTTGAAATACTCAAAAACAAATTGCGAAAAAACAACCCCTGTCACTGACAACCAACCCTCAATTTTGAAAAATACTTTTCGGACACAACAAACTACTCTAGAATTTCGGGCTATTTTCGGGCTCTTGAAATACCCAAAAAAAAATTGCGAAAAAACAACCCCTATCATTGACAACCAACCCTCAATTTTCAAAAATACTTTTTGGACAAAACAAACTACTCCAGAATTTCGGGCTATTTTCAGGCTCTTGAAATACACAAAAAAAATTGCGAAAAACAACCCCCTACATTGACAACCAATCCTCAATTTTGAAAAAATTATTTTTTGACAAAACAAACTACTTTACGATTTCGGGCTATTTTCGGGCTTTTGAAATACCCAAAAACAAATTGCGAAAAAACAACCCCTATCATTGACAACCTACCCTCAATTTTGAAAAATTATTTTTTGACAAAACAAACTACTTCACGATTTCGGGCGATTTTCGGGCTTTTGAAATACACAAAAACAAATTGCGAATAAACAACCCTGATGATTGACAACCAATCCTCAATGTTGAAAAATTATTTTTTGACAAAACAAACTATTTCACGATTTCGGGCGATTTTCGGGCTTTTGAAATACACAAAAACAAATTGCGAAAAAACAACCCTGATGATGGACAACCAATCCTCAATTTTGACAAATTATTTTTTGACAAAACAAACTACTTCACGATTTCGGGCTATTTTCGGGCTCTTCAAATACCCAAAAACAGATTTTGAAAAATCAACCCCTATTATTGACAACCACCCGTCATTTTTTCCAAACACTATTTTAACAAAAAAAATACTTTATAATCTTGGGCGGATTTTGGCGGTAGTGCCGATTTTCGGGCTCTTGAAATACCCAAAAATTAATTTCCCAAAATGAAACCCAATCAGTGACAACCACCACTCAATTTTGAAAAATAATTTTTGGACAAAATGAGAAAGTGTTGAGTTCTGCTCGGCGAAGACACCAAGATTGTCTTATGAAAAATTTCCTCATCTCTCATATTACCTAAAATACCCTAGTTTTTTTGGGACCT
Organism: Andricus grossulariae; assembly: GCA_011634705.1. Taxonomy (NCBI): domain Eukaryota; kingdom Metazoa; phylum Arthropoda; class Insecta; order Hymenoptera; family Cynipidae; genus Andricus; species Andricus grossulariae. Next base: position 9,116 of record JAABKJ010010472.1, read on the forward strand.
AAAAATACTTATGTCTTGCAAATTATCGAAAGAGGAAATTCGAAAATGAGAAATTTGCTTTGAGTCCTGCTCAGCGAACACAACAAGATTGTCTGATGACAAATTTCTCTATCGCTCATATTTCCGAAAATACCCCATATTTGTGGATTTGAAAATATTGAAGTTCTGAAATTCTTCAAAATTTTTAAATTAACATTATTAAATCTCAATGCAACTCGTATGTAAATCAATTTTTGAAATAATTTTAGATTTTAAATTTAACTTTTACAACATTAAGTAAATCGGCAGTTTTATTTAAATATTAGTAGTAATAGTGGCCAATGTGATAATAATACATTTCGTTCGTCGTGAGACATTTTTTCCGTATTGCAATTTTTAAGATTTGTTTTTTATCATTAAGTGACAAGGGGTGTCATGTAAACTTTATGAATTTCAAATATAATCTAAAATTGTATAATTTTGTCGCAAAATCTCATATAGTCTCGTAAAATTCCTTAAAATACCAGCAAATACCAATAAATTTCATAAAATTCCTTAAATGACATGAAATATCGTTGAAACCATTAAAATTTCATAGCATCCCGTGAAATTTCTTTACATCCTATAAAATCTCATGAAATTTCATTGCATGGAAATTCTTTAGTTTGTATTTGAATTATATTTTATGGTTAAATTGTAATCATTTCAAATTAAAATAGACTGAATTTGTTTCAAATAGGTATACATGGTTTTTCCGAGGAAATAAGACGACACGTATTTTACTGATTTCAATAGAAGAACTTTCTCAAAAGAATATGAGTATTTGAATTATGAAAACTGATAAATGGATAATGTTGTTTTTTTCGAAATAGGTTTTTGGGTATTTCAAGAGCCTGAAAATAGCCCGACATTCTGGAATGATTAGATTTTAAAATTTCAAGTTTTTTATCTACTTAAGGTGCTAGCTGCTCGGGCAGTCAGCACCTCCACCCAAACTTTTGTTTTTTGAGAAAAATACAAAAGCCCAAAAATCGGCATTACCGCCCAAGATTAGCCCGAAATTAGAGAGTAGTTTGTTTTGTCCAAAAAGTATTTTTCAAAATTGAGGGCTGGTTGTCAGTGAAAGGGGTTGTTTTTTCGAAATTTGTTTTTCGGTATTTCAAGAGCCCGAAAATAGTCTGAAATTCTGGAGTAGTTTGTTTTGTCAAAAAATAGTTTTTCAAAATTGAGGGTTGGTTGTCAAGAATAGGGGTTGTTTTTTCGCAATTTGTTTTTGGATATTTCAAGAGCCCGAAAATAGCCCGAAATTCTGGAGTTGTTTGTTTTGAAAAAAAATAGTTTTTCAAAATTGAGAGTTGGTTGTCAGTGACAGGGGTTGTTTTTTCAAATTTTTTTTTTTGGATATTTCAAGAGCCTGAAAATAGCCCGAAATTCTGGAGTAGTTTGTTTTCCCAAAAAATAGTTTTTCCAAATTGAGGGTTTGTTTGTCAGTGAAAGGGGTTGATTTTTCGAAATTTGATTTTGGGTATTTCAAGAGTCCGAAAATAGTCCGAAATTCTGGAGTAGTTTGTTTTGTCGAAAAATAGTTTTTCAAAATTGAGGGTTGGTTGTCAGTGACAGGGTTTGATTATTAGAAATTTGTTTTTGGGTATTTTAAGAAACCGAAAATAGTCCGAAATTCTGGAGTAGTTTGTTTTGTCGAAGAATAGTTTTTCAAAATTGAGGGTTGGTTGTCAATGATAGAGGTTGTTTTTTCGAAATTGGTTTTTTGGTATTTCAAGAGCCCGAAAATAGCCCGAAATTCTGGTATGATTAGATTTTAAAATTTTAAGGTTTTTATCTACTGGAGGTGCTAGCTGCTCGG
>JAABKJ010010473.1:0-10958 GCA_011634705.1 Andricus grossulariae
CAGATAGAAGCGTCGGCTTTGTTACGCTGGAAACATTTGCGTAAACTATTTGAGAAATATTGCGACTATTGAATCCTTCAACATTCATCATACAGAAATAGCAATCTTTCTCGCCTTCCGGTTGCCTCCATCTAATGGGTGTCTTGAATTTTAGTTTCAATCAATCCTCTTTTTTTATTCCATCGGCTCAACGAAATACTACCAGTGCTAAATATTAAATGCGGGACCCGTTCCATTTCTTGACGATTCACCTCAAAATCAAAGCAATTTCTATAAATACTTTTCATCTGGTCTGAAAACTTTCTCAGATTGCTCTTCATTTTCTACTCACCACAAATGTAGCAAAACGACTGACGCTTGCTATCACATTTGTGGAAAGTATTCGGGAACACTTCACTGTTCAAAGGAGATTTTAAAGTTTGTTTTGTTGGATGCATGAGAGTATGAAAAAGCCTGCACGTTGGGGATCCTGTGCCGATCACAGGTGAGTCCACCGTTCTAGGGGTGATGACCCTCATACCTCCCTAGGCCTAAGTATGAGGGCTTTCCGACTTTGACGAGGGCATTGTCAACTCGTCGTCGGAAACACTACGGCTTCATTCTCGAACCCCAACGCCCCCTGCAGGGCAGCGTGCCTAACAACGCTGGTGGCTATTACCCTAGTGGACCGGAAAACGAATCATTTTACACATGCCTTTTCAGGGCAGTTGTCATCGTCTCCAGCATCCTTCAAGGTAGCAGATTCAAATAACACTTGTGCTCATGTAAAGTTTTCAGCTGCGAAGTTTAATTCACTGTAACGCCATTACTAAAAAAATAGATCTCTTTAGGGAATTCGTCGAGTCTGTGGAAAAATTGAAGGCTCTGAAGAGAAAGCTCCCATCTGTATTCTACCCAAAAAGTATCCCCAAAATACTTTTTTTTTATAATTTCACTAACAAAGGTGGTATTATACTAAAATAAGTTGGCTTTTAGGGAATCTTCTGGATCTGAGGAAAAACTTTGAAGAGTTGGCCGAAATCTGAGTCAAAATTCATGTTCAGCATCTAAAATAAAAAAAGACACCATACTCAGCCTGCTTTCCAAATAAATTCATACCCAGTGGTAATTCGGTACACGAAAATCTGCTTTTCTAAGGAATCTTCTGCATGTAGTGGAAAACCCCCGATGTGATAGCGGGAAACTAGTCTCAGATTCGTATTCTGCACACAAAAATACATAAAACATCATGCCTTATCTTTTTGCAGCCGATTTCAATAGCAAGGGTTATTTCATACCCGACAAAGCCGATTTTATAGGGAATTTTACGCGTCTAGGGGAAAATCCTGACGCGCACGGGGAAAACTGATGTCAGATTCTTGTTCAGCGCCCCAAAATACATAAAAATATCATTCCTGATCTTTTTCCAGACGATTTGAATAACAAAGGTTATTTCATACCCGACAAAGCTGATTTTATAGGGATTTGTCCGCGGCTAGGGGAAAATCCTGAGGCACTCGGGGAAAGCTGATGTCAGATTCGTGTTCAGCGTCCAAAATACGAAAAATATCATGCCTGATCTATTTCCAGATGATTTTAATACCAAGGGTAATTTATACCCAGAAAAGTTGATTCACTAGGGGATTTTCCGCATCTAGAGGAAAATCCTGACGCGCTGGGGGAAAACTGATGACAGATTCATGTTCAGCGCCCCAAAATATGTATGGGTGCCACACTCTGATCTCTCGCACAACCCACTTTTTTTTGTGGGCTTGTGAATTTGCAAATCCATAAAATGTGACTTCAGAGTTAAAAAATCGATTTTCAGGTTTTCCGTGTTGTGTCTGTGCGGCTACAGAGCTCTTTCGAACCGCTGAACACGGAGAGAGAAGATGTAGTTGTGAGTGGAGAAGATGGATTTCCTAGATTGTCCCCCACTGTATGAGTGTCTGTCTTCGACCGTTTTTTAATCGCTTCTACTTAAAAATTCGCCTGCTAACCATAAGGTCCTTTCCTTGCGGCACGTCACACATATACCCTTCCACCCAAAAAAGCGAATAACATACGGTGTAGGATGGCCAACATCTTACGCTAAGCCCAACTTCCCTCCTCAAACCTAACAAAACAAGAAAAAACAGCAAATAAAGAACTCAATAGGAATAAAGACATCATGATATGACCCGCAGACAAAGGCGAAATGACAGTAATAATAATTGATGAAGAAGACAATAACAATAAAATCATGTACCTTCTAACTGCCGATACATATAAAAAAACTTGAAAAAGACCCCATGAAAACAATATTCGACAAAACAAAAACCCTTCTAAAAACTCTAAACTTGCCAGAAAAATAATATCTGAATTATTACCTGCTAATCCTATCTCTCCAAAACTTTACGGACTCCCGAAAATCCACAAAACAAAATACCACTCAGACCGATCGTCAGCGCAATAAACTTACCAACTGACAACCTAGCATGCTTCCTCGCCAAAGAACTGAATCCTTTCACAGGAAACTCTATCATACACGTCCAAAACTCTTTTGACTTGAAACAGATTCACATTCAACCTGTGATGGTCACAATGCTCGTGGAGCAAAATATTTAATTACACTTGATCGAAAGACGTTAATATCGTCATTCCAAGGAAGAGAAAACGTGAAGTCCCTCCAGAAATAGATGACATTTTACAAAAATATAAGGGTAAGACTGTGTTTTCAACAACTGATCTAACCCATGAATTTTTTCAAATACCACTCGAATAGGAATCGAGAAGGTACAATGCTTTTGTTTTCGAAGGAAAGGCATATCAATTTTGTCGAATTCCATTCGAAATTTAAACTGCTAGACGCGGTTTTGTTAGGGCAATCAATTCTGTTCTTGGAGATGGATCATCAGATTTTTTGACAGTATACGTTGATAATGTAGTAATCAACTCAACAAATTTTGAAGATCATCTCATACATTTAAATAAATTTTCTACAAAAATAGCAAATGAAGGTTTAACTTAAAAATTTCTAAATCACTCTGGTGCAGGAACGAGGTTAAATTTCGAAGTTTTCCTTTGACTTCGAAGTGTATAAAGCCAGACCCGGAGCGTTAAGAAGTGATTAAAAATATTCCATCTCCAGCGAATCGACAGGAATTGCAATCAGTACTCGGAGCTTTCGGCTATTATAGTCGATTTGTCCACAGATATGCAAAATTTATGGACCCTCTCCGAAAATTATTAATTCAGAAAAATAAATACAAATGGACGGAAGTCCACGAATCTGCCTTCAAACATTAAAAGAAAATTTTATGACGACAGTTCCTTTAGCTCACTATTTGCACGACAAGCCTTTCAAATTGCAAACAGATGCGAGTAAACAAGGAATTAGCGGTGTCCTTTTTCAAGTAGACATTGACGTTAACGAAAGAATATTGGCAGTTGTAAGCAGATGTTTATCGTCCCATGAGAAAAATTATAATATTACCAAATTAGAGTTACTTGCAATAGTGTACAGTTAGTTATATTACAAAAATATCTTTTCGAAACTACTTTTGAAATTATAACTGACCACTTAGCTTTAACTTTTCTTTCGAAGACACAATTTTATAACTCGCGGTTCTCTCGCTGGAAATGATTAATACAGAATTTCTCATTTGTAATGGAATTTTGTCAAGGGGCTAAAAAATCGTAGCTGCTTTTTTCAGTAGAACAATTCCTGGGCATATTGAAAATAGTGATGACACAAAATTAATAGTAGCAACTAATTTAAAAATCAATAAAATTGGAAAAGAAATAACTGTAACTGCCTATAAAGTAATAAATATAATACAGAAAGGAAATCTGCTGGCTAAAAATCTTGCGAACATTTCTGAAATACAGAAGAAAGGTAATAAAATTAAATTAATTTTCGATAAATCACAAAGCAATAGAGACACTTCAAATTACATTATAAAAAATGACGTTGTATTTCACAAACCAAAAAATTAAAATAATTGGAAATTAATAGTTCCCAATCATATTAAATTTAGCATAATCCATGCAATTCACCTTTTTTGGTGAAATTTTTTTGTAATTGGTCATATGGAAATTCAAAGAACTATTAAAATGATCGAGCAAAACATTCACTGAAAAGGTTTGAAGAAAAATGTTAAAACTAGAATAAAAACGTGTGATCTCTGTCAAAGGACTAAACATCTCAACGTAAATATGGCAGGTCAATTTCAACCTATCCTTCCTAGTGAACCGAATGAATTATTAGCTTTTGATTTCTATGGCCCATTGCCGACTTGAAGAGGTGGAACAAAATATATCTTTATTCTGAAAGATGTATTTTTAAAACTTGTCACCCTTTATCCGATAAAGCGACAGAACACAAAAACTTGTTTAGAGAAATTAATAGTACAGTATTTCAAAAAAATTGGTGTTTTGAGAATATTGTCGGATCATGGGACTCAATTCACTTCCCAAAAATAGAAGAATACGCTTAACCCATATGGGATTAAAGTCTGTTTTTCATCGATAAGACATCCGAAGTCAAATCCCGTTGAAAGGACTACGAGGGATCTAAGTCGATATTTTAGAGCGTATTGTTCCAACAAGCACACGGTTTGGGCAAATTATGTTAGAAGTTTTAGTACAGGATACTTTCCATTCAAACTTTATTTCGGCACCCCTCATAATGATTTAATTAGAAGAATAATTCATTTTCCACCTGACTTACCGACACCTCGACAAGTACAATTGGAAAATGCGCGGAAAAAAATTTAAAGACAAGCAAAGTTACGTGCAAAAAAAGAAAGTAAAGTTTCCAAAGTACAGTTGAATGTACGAGATCAAGTGCTATTAAATATTCCCACACCAGTCGAGCTTGCAAAAGCGCGAAATACATCAATTTTCTTACATATTTTGCGGTCCTTATAAATACATGCAGGAGTGCATGCTAACGCTTCTAAATTAGCTGATTTACATGAGGATAAAAAGAAACTTGGCATTTACAATAGGGAAAGTTTGAGAAAATATTATTTGAAAATTGAATGTCATACTCCCAGTAATGATAGTATTATAGGCAAGATGAGAAAAACAAAAATAACATTTCGTTTAAAAAAAAAACATAAAATAAAATGTATATATTAGGTTAAAAAGTAGGACTGAGCATTGTAGTTTTATAGTAAAATGCATTATAAAATAAAATGTAAAAAGAAAAAACAATTTTATTGTGATTTTACGGAAAATTTTTACTATTGAGGTTTTACGAGTGAAGCTGACTACGCCTTCCCATTTTTACCATACGGAGATTTCCATCAATCCAATCCGCAGTCGGAACCGGGGCTGTTTGCGACTACTCTTCTGAAGTCTTAGTAATCGCAAAGAGGGAACATGTAATGGTCATAATACTTGTGGGTCCAAATATTTAATTATACTTGACTGAATGACGTAAATATCGTAATTCCAAGGAAGAGAAAACGACAAGTGAACTAGGTTCATGGGTCAATTTTCGGGTTAGATTGGTCTGAGCGGACGAGATGAGCAGACTAGCGAGCTTTTCTGTGATCTGTCTCCAATATTTATATTTTTTTTTATCGAAAAAGTGGGTCTGTCCAGCAAAACAGAATAATATTTAGATGACATATGCAGAAAATCAGACAAAGATATTCAACCGTGTGGATGAAAAATGGAATCCCGTTTTCTGACTTTGATAAATCTTCCAAAGCATTCCAGGGGTTGTTCACGCATGCTTTAATTAATTATTAAGTACTCAGGTGAAATGACTAATTGATACGAGTGTGTGTGTGTGACGTATGCTTAATTTTCAACTTTATTGATCGACAAAAACGGGCGAATTTTTCAGTGCGAGTTGAGAGAGAGAAGCGAGCGGCACGCGTACGCGATAAGCAATTTGCGAACTCTTATACTTTACAAAATATTAACTTTAAGGAAAATGTGTGCAAGTAGAAGAATTGACAATGAATAAACGACAATTCATTCATGTTTGATAGAATCAGTTTTTTTCAATTAATAAACCAGATCTTCACTCTAATCCTTATCTAGCGAAAATCAATCTTTCAGACGTTTTAAAAATTATTTATTATAGAATTAAACACGTGTCATTTTTTTTCTGTCATTTTTTCGCGACGACAGGAAAAATGACAGGAAAATGATGACCGAAAAACAATGACACGCATAAAATGACAGGCTGGTATTTGCACTTACAGTTTGTGACACGAATCAAAAAGTGACAACTAAAAGGGATTTGAAATACCAGATAATCGTTCTGCGTTCAATCCTTACAAAAAAAATCGATGTTAATTTAAAATTTTGACAGGTGTCACAGACTGTAATGGCAATTACCAAACTTCTGATATATGGCATTTAGCAATTATACAGGTAATTATAGCAATGAGAACAAAGCGAATTCATTAATGAACGTTAATTTATTTCAAATTTTTACATTACACCACTTAATCTTTAGTTACTGACTGACCGCATCTAAATGTTTTCTCGCCCGACCTCTTGTTTTGCTGAATTTTATTCTAATCCCGGTAGCAAAACCCATTTTATTATCAGCGATATCGCCAAAAACTTTCATGGTGGGCTCTGAAAATAGGATAAAAGTACACGTTGATTAAAATTAATAAGGGCGAATATGGTGAATATTCCTAACTGACTGGAACACTGGCAAAGAATGTTGATTATTTTATTTAGTATAAAATTTCGCGTGAGACCAAGAAATTAATTTTAACCCTGCGAAAAAATTTCGTCTCTTTATTTGTACTTTATATATTTTTCCTAATATTAAAAACATAAACACTGTAAAAATCCACAATAACACATTTTAAAAGATTAAGTGTTTGAAACACTTTTGAAACGATTGAAGCTAAGTTTTAAAAATAGGATATAGAATATCGGTTGTTTCTCTTATTCTCAGAAAGAGGAAAAATCCTTTTTTTTGTTTATGCTCCATTTTGAGTAGACGTTTTGTGAAACTTCAAAACCTTAAAAAAGTAAAAAATGTGAAATAAAGATAGTGTATGGCTGTTTTATGATTGAAAAATTATTTTAAATAACAGGAACTATAATTGATAGGTTGCAGTACGAAACTACATCATCAACATTTTTTCCGAAAATGGGCTTTTTGAATAAAAAGTTCTTAAAACATCAAATACATGTTATGCTAAAAGGATTTGTTTGAAATCTCATGTTTAATATAGTAATGAAAAGATTCATGTTTATAAATAACGATCTTATCAAGAAAATTAGCAGAAATAGGACAGAAAAAAACAGCAGAAATGAGGCTGAAAAAAAACGGAAGAAATTTCTCTGCATTTGACTTACATGCTGGCTCAGTAGACAAATTTATATTGCCTACGCTATTTCTTGGTTAGTAAATTTGAAGAATTTCCGAGCTTCTGATTGATAAGTAATAAATTGAAAATGTTCAACTCGTCTCGCACGCTTTCACAATTGAATCGGATAATTTTATAATAATAATAATTTCACGCAGCAAATAAAAAATTTCAAAATTAAAGTGATCACAGATTTCTCGGATCTGCTCACAAATTCTTATCACACTCTGAAATAAAAGAAAATTTGATACGAGGGAATTTTTAATTTAAATTTTGAATTTACCTAAGACTCTTCCTAACGTTCCGGAAACGACGAACAATCCGTAGCCGAGTTTGCTGATGAGTTCCGCACGGTTGGTTCCACCGATGCAAGCATGGGATTGGGCATTCATACAATTACTCAGAGCGAGGAATACTATTCCGATTTTGGTAGCAAGTTTTCTCGTTAATGATAAAAGAAGAACTTGCGTTTCTCGCACTTCTACATCCAGAGATTGCAGAAGTCCTTATAGAAAAAGTGGCGGTTTTCTTTTCAAAATTGTGTCTGAGCAATTACTTCTCTGCCCTTCAATATTGGTTTTATAGCCCTTTTTTGAATCGCAAAAAGTTTCTCGAAACCTAGAAAAAATAATACAATTTCAAAGTGGTTTGCAAGAAGGAATTTTAAAGTAGCATGGAGATAAAATTACTAAATTTAATACTAAAATAGAGAAATTCTCGAATTTCAATAATTATATTGTCAATATTTTTTAATTCAGAAACAATTATTTTTATATCTAAAAGTCCTTCAGTTTGAAAAGGAGAAAGTATTTTAATTTCAATTGATAAAGGCTTCCTTGACCAACATTTCGCACTGCTGAATTTTTTAAGCCAGGGCGAAATTGAATGCCTTTTTAACTGTTATCTGAAAGGTCGTTAAACATTTTCATTCTGAGGTCAAGATAGTTAAATCTTACACCGCAACATTGCACACAAAATAATTAAAATTTTTCGCATTTACATAATGTCTACATAATAAAACTGTGCAGAAGAAAGTTCAACCCAAGATAATTAAGAAAACAAAATTTTAAAAACCTACATAATTAAATCCCACACTGTAATACTCTACACAAGGTTATAAAATAAATTTCACGATCATAAATAAATTCGACATAAAGAAATTATGCGTGAGACTACACAAGCAGATTAAATGGTTTTTTATTATTTCAACTTTAAAAATCCTATACCATTTTAGAATCAGCTGTATGCAGTTTTCAGGTGTTGAGTTTGATTTTGTAGAATCGCTATCACCCCAATTTCAAACAGTTGACAATTTAAAGCATATTATTTCAGACCTTTCAAATTAAAAACACTTTTCTTTTAATATTTTAGTATCTCATATTGTAGATTATTTCATATCTCATTTTCGCAAGCTAGTTCATGGTGCTTCCTCAAAAAATTTTGAGATTTATTATCGATAAAAGTAGTATTTACACTCAATTATTACAAAATGATTAACCTTTCACTGAAGAAATTGAGCAGATGATTCGCTTGAATTAATCAGTTTCCACTGTATTTACAAGTGGAAATACGCACATGTTCTCATGTGCGTACGCCATGCACACACCTTTTTTGCAATGGTTGAAGGCAACAAAGGAATGATATTGTCAGTCTCATGTACTACAAATGCGAAATCGGATGAGGAAAATCTCTCAACCTGGCAAACAGTTTCTCCTGTTGCTTGTAATTTTTTTCGAAGAATTACTTGTTTCTCCAAATTATTATTAACAGTTTTTGCAGAAAGAAGCTTCGTTATAGTCACAAAATCTCCATTCAATGTTTGCAGCACACAATTTTTTCGTTTGATATGTTTTGCATAAGAATCAACATGAAAAAGAGTGTGCTTGTAGATGAAACGTTAAAAAAATTGAGCTTCTTCTATTACTTCTTCTACTAGAAGGTTTTGAATCAAGAGTTTTTCAAGCTGTGTGATTCATATATCTCTCTCGAATCCAAATACCCTTAAATCTGGTCCGTATTCAATGCATCGTTTCACCTTCATTTCTTTCAATCTGCTTCGGAAGATATTGAGTTCCCTTGAATAAAAGTTTAGAACTCCGTTGTAATGTTCAAAGGGAAACGTCGACCAGGCTCAAAGGGCACCCAAGTTTCTATTACTTCTTGGTATGTGCAGCAGTATATGAATGGTTTCAAGCAGAGCAGTGAATAGTAAATGAGAAAGTTTTTTCATTCCGAGGCCCTCCACAGCGCGCGTTGTCATACACTCCGAGGACATCGCGTTATTTCTGTTGGAGGCTTAATTTGCAGTAGAAGATTGTAGATGTCTGTGATATCTCATCTTAAGTACCACGATTCGGTATGATTTGCAGTGTTAAAACAACCATCAATAAACAATTCTGTAACACCTTCAGCCACCAAATGTTGAGGTTTTAGCTCTTACGAAAACTGGATCCACGTTTCGATACTCTAAATTCTCAAAAGTACGAGTCTGAACCAGGATGCTTTAGTTTTTTGAAGACCTGTATGTAACTGAAAGTTTCATATGCTTAAGGATCCGGATCCGAGCACGGACCTTTTAAATACTCAAGGGTCCTTTAAAATTAACAGTGTTCAATTCCTGCGAGGGGGAGAATACTAATTGCAATCAGTTTAAATATAAAGCAAAATGATCACAGAACAGGCATCCGTTATCATTGTCACAGGTCACAGAAATAACTAAAGACATACACGACCTCCTTTCCAGCCTATCGTGTGGCGGGAAGGAACCCCTGTGATAGGGCACAAAAAATAACTTAGGTCACACACGACCCCCTTTCCCAGGTGATGTAGGGGCGGGAAGGCATCCCTGTGACAGGTCACAGAAATAACTTCAGTCACACAAGACCTCCTTTCCAGCCTATTGTGGGGCGGGAAGGCACCCCTGTGATAGGGCACAAAAAATAACTTAGGTCACACACGACCCTTTCCCAGGTGTTGTGTGTGCGGGAAGGCATCCCTGTGACAGTTCACATAAATAACTGAGGTCACACACGACCCCCTTTCCCAGGTGTTTTGGCGGCGGGAAGGCACCCCTGTGACAGGTTACAGAAATAACTTGGGTCACACACAACCTCCTTTCCAGCCTATCATGGGGGCGGAAAGGCACCCCTGTGATAGTCATAGAAATAACATAATTCATACAAGACCCTCTATCCCAAGTTTTGTGGGGGCGGGAAGGTGCTCGTGTCACAGGTCACAGAAATAACTAAAGTCACACACGACCTCCTTTCCAGCCTATCGTGGGAGCGGGAAGGCACCCCTTTGATGAGGCAGTAAAAATAACTTAGGTCACACACGACCCCCTTTCCCAGGTGATGTGAAGGCGGGAAGGCATCCTTGTGACAGGTCACATAAATTACTTAGGTCACATACGACCTCCTTTCCAGCCTATCAGGGGGGCGGGAAGGCACCCTTGTGACAGGTCACATAAATAACTTAGGTCACACACGTTCCCCTTTCCCAGGTGTTGTGAGGGCGGGAAGGCACCCCTGTGACAGTTCACATAAATAACTGAGGTCACATACGACCTCCTTTCCCAGGTGTTTTGGCGGCGGGAAGGCACCCCTGTGACAGGTTACAGAAATAACTTGGGTCACACACAACCTC
>JAABKJ010010474.1:0-10958 GCA_011634705.1 Andricus grossulariae
TTAAATGCTCCGTAAAATTATTGAAAAACATGTGTAAGATATGTTTTCGTTTTATAATACTCTAACTTACCAATATTCTCACTTATAAATAATATATAATAAGTCGTTGAATTAACTGGCCCATCCCGCCCCAGTGCCTGGCTCATCCCGCCCCAGACGTGGGGCGATATGTGTCAAGCGCACTACTTTTTTATTTCCGTCTCTAATTCCGCATATACTTCTTCATTCACTTTTACCTCAGCAAAATTATAATTAAAAATGTTTGTAGAATACATATAACGTCTAACTTTCAAGCAATAAGTTAGCAGATTTTAAATACTGACGTGAAAAAGACAACTGTGCTCATCTCGCCCCACCCTACTCTACTCAAAACCGCTTTTTAACAGAAATCATTTATTTAACTCCAAAATTTTTCTCCATGATAAGTTAACCTGAGTTAACAATGTTTTATTTAATTTTCAATTTATTTATAGTTAAAGATAAAACTTGATGAATCATAAATCATTCCTAATTGTTTGTTATTCTGTGTTTTGTTTAAAATTGAAATTTTAATATAGGTATAAAAAATTTCAAATTCAGTATTGTAAACCTAGATTTAATTGGTAATAAAAAAAGCTTTTTCTTTCTAAAAAAATACTGTATAATTCAGGACATATTAAATTGTGAAAATAAACTAGAAAAATATGCAAAATTGTACGTCTATGAAAGAAATGAACAACATTAAAATGATGAGCTTCACAAGATAACTAGCTTTCTGAGTTTTTTTTTTCATTACCGATAAAGTTACCAACCTATTATCGAACACTGTTATCTCCTCCAAAATATTTATACTCCATGCCCCGTTCGCGATGTTGCAAGATTTAATTAATTTTCATATATTAAGAACATTTATGTAGTCAATTTATGATATCAGAAGTACAATAAAATACTTTAACTATTAAACGATAACTTTGTTATGCTTCAAGTCTTTGAAAATATACTGTAAGTGCTTAATTTCTGTAAAATACTTTTCCATCCGTTTCCGTCAAATCTGCATTTTTATAATTACTCTTTGGACACGCATTTTAAAACAGAAATCGCATAACAGCACTATTTCTCCAACTAAAAGACGTTACTTCATGCAAGAAATTAATATGAAAACCAACAAAGACAGGCGTTATTTGTAATTGACACAGTGCCCCTCACCATACCCCAGTCTCCCCTACTCGATACCCAAACGGGAATGCCCGACCGTATGCTAAGTAAAAAAAAAAATTAGAACAGTATTTTGCGTAAATTTTTGGTAATTGAGTAGGATATAAATAAATAACAAATGTTTGAATTTGGTTGGGGCGGAGCGATTCTACAAAATCAAACTCTATACCTGAGAACTCAACACAGCTAACTCTACGCACGGAAACTCAACACTGTTTTGTCTTGATTTACCTAACGGAAATCAATTATCCTGACGTCTGCTTTTAAGTTCATGTAATAAACTAGGGTCGAGACACGGAGTAATAATAAGGAGACCGATCTCCGTACATCCGTTCTGACTGCAGTAACTGCACCTTTATTGCCGAGCTCAGACGTTTCTAATCAGCACACTATGGTCATTCAGACATGCGCACTATGATCTGCTATCTCCTTTTCTCCCGCAAGAAGTGTGCGAGTGAGCGCCAGTGCATGACAACCACTCTGTGATGAAAACAACGACAGCAATTGAGGTTATGTTATATCAATGTTTTGCAACGTATGGCAAAAGTTTTTGCAAAGTTGAGTGTAATTCGGAAAATTGAATAATCAAATGGCAAAAATTATAATAAAAAATTTTATTTTCGATTACAAGAAGAATTTACAGTGATTTTTGATAAAAAAAAAATTTGAGAGAATATTAAAAACATTTCAAATAAATTTTAGTGTATAAATAACAATTCAACAATTATTAATTTATAACGACCTACAATTAAAATAATTTAACTTCTAATTTTAAAAGTGTTCAGTTAAATATTAATAATATTTACGGGAACGTAACATCAGCTTTCAGTTGTCATTAAACACGGCGCTCACTCGCACACTTCTCACGGGAGAAAAAGAGATAGCAGATCACAGTACGCATGCCCGAATGGCTATAATGTGCTGATTAGAAACGTCTGAGCTGGGCAATAAAGGTGCAGTTATCGCAGTGAAAACTCGATGCGCTTGGTACAGCATGATCGGTCTCCTTATTATTACTCCGTGGTCGAGATCATACCAAGGGAGAAACTCAGGGATTCAAATACACCCAAGATTGATTAATTTACTACATTGATGTTAAAAGTGAATTAAAGAGACAGAGATCGATGAACCGAAGTTGAGTCACTTCAAGTGTCAGTTCACCGTTCTGAAATAAACAGAGATTTAACAAGTTGTGGGAGACAGATAAGAAAACATGTGAATAAATTATTCTGAAGACTCATCGAATGTTAACTCTAATATCGAATTTCCGATCAGCCTCCGAGCTTTTTCCTAAGTCTAAAACAGTATAAGGGCAAGCCATTTTTTTCGTTCGTAAATTCGCTCCGCACTCGATCACTTTTACAAGGCAAAAAAGACAAAAAGTTCTTTAGGTTATTTTTTATTTGTATGCTGATGACGGATTACGTGCCTTGTACAAACTTTAGGACACGCAAAGTGCTTTGTGTATGTTTCTATATTGTATTTTAAAACTTTTTTGACTTTCCTTATTTATAAATAATCGTTTTTTGCAATAAATATCAATAATTTTTATTAACACAGACGCAGCTTTCTCTTACGAATCCAGAGATACCAAAAACTCATTTTTCATCAAAATGTCACTTATGTATCTTTTTAGTTTGGACGGCAGTGCAGGAATAACCTTGTGGTCGTAGTCTCGTTTTAGCGTGAGATGGATGGATGGCTGAAGATAAATGTAGATTAAACAGCAAGTGTAACTGCAGACTAGAGTCTTCTGATCAGCGATTGTTATTGATAATCGCGAATTGTAAACTCAGAACTGAAACTGAGATAAAAACCAAAATTTGGGGCTCCTAACCAAGACTGAGACTGCGGAACCAGAAACGAACTAACGATAAGACCGAATTGTTGGTAAAAATATAACTGATAGTAAAACTACAACCGTGCTCCTGGTAAAATTGGAACTAATAGTAAAACTGCGAAAGAGCTTCTGGTAGAAATTGAACTGATAGTATAAAGGGATTTAAGAAAATGTGCACAAGAGGGGCAATTGAAAGACGAGAAGTGGAATTATCTTAAGATAGCTGTAGAAAAATATTGACGTAAATGCAACAGAAAAGTGGGACTTCAAAGAAAATAGATAGAGTAACTTTAATTTGAAAGATACAGAAAAAGATTGACGTGAATAATCAACTGTAGACTGCTGGAATTTATTCCAGAGAGAATTCTAGAGGGTTCAGAAAAATAAGTAGAGGATTATACATATTCGCAGAAACACAGAAACAGATAGACATGAATAGACGAAGTACACTGTAAGAAACTTTTGTATGAATTTTCAGAAAGGCGTAACTAAAACTTTATGCAGTAAACGTTTCTAAATATTACTAAGCAGAATAAAAAATTTCAGAAATGGCAACTGTATAAAGCTTTAGTTACATGTTTCACAAAATTGTGTAGCAATTCAGGAATTTTCAGATACAGTCACTTAAAATTTCAAGAAATTGAAAAAAAATTTCGTTTAATTAATTCTAAAATAAAATATGTAGTCTATATTTGTCTAGACAATATGAGTAATATTATAAGGTAATATGAATGGAGTCAATATAAATGAATTTGTATGCATCCATGTTGCAATAAGTATAACAGAAAAACCTAGTACACTGGGAATCCCATTTAAGTGTGGTTTCGGGCATGGTCTTAAATGGACTTTACTTAAATCAAACACAACATTTACTTACTCTGAACGTAAAAATTCAGGACCGCATGAACCATTTCTGTTGGACTTGGACGCATGCTAACAGCGATGCAACTAAAGCGCTGAGAGTTTTGCCCTCATGCATCAGGGAAAAAGTTAGAAAAAAGAAAAGAAAAAAGTTTGGTTGATTAAGAAAAAATTTGGTTGGATCAAACAAATAAATATATTGCTATATCGGCAATCAAATGTTTCGTTGATTCAGCAAAATTTTTTGGTTAATTAAGTTTGTTTGATTATAACAAATATTTTGGTTGATACAACCAAATATTTTGGTTGATCCATACATTCTTTCATCACTTATAGATTTTGAGGTTATATTGCTTGCATCGGTGTGTACCCTGCAAACTAAAGGTTGAACTTACGTTCAAAATGTTCAGCATATTGTTGCACATCCCAGGGTTTTGATAAAGTTGACATTGTTAGTGTCCAGTTCGTATCACTCATTTTTTCACAAACTCACGACACGACGCACGATGAGAAACTTTTCGACGCGCAAACTGGCCACTGGCGTGGGATGACGTCATCTGTTTCGGTATGTTTAGTGTATTTAATGGAAGTATTTGGTTGAATCAACCAAATTATTTCGTAACTACAACTAAATGAGAGTGGCGAACTTTTCGTAGGTGGTCATTGAGAAGCGGGTCGTATTTTGTAGGGCTAGGACTACACGACGGGTATTTGTATATTTACTCGGATACTCGGTGACCCGGGTACTCGGGTAATAACCAAAATCTCGGGTATCCGCATACCCGGGTACCCGAGTAACCGACGAATTTTTTTGGATTTTAAAGATTTCTCCATGGATTTCTCATTCGACATCAAGTTTCAAATGCAAAGAAAATAAAAAATGAACGCGTGATAGTTTGATAACCCTTATTTGAGAATCAAACGAAATAACCAGAAGGTCAGAACGCCCGGAACGTTAAAAACCAAGTTGGGCGTGGGAATTTGTGTCCGAACGGCCAGGTGGTTCATTTTCACAATGCAAAATATGCAAGAAAGACATTTCTTGCAACCATTCAACATCGGCTTTAAATAAGCACCTTCGTCATGAGCATTCACTCAAGCCAAAGGGACAGAGGTATATGTGAAAGTGTATAGAAAGTAACTAATTTATTTCCTTTGTAAAAATGGTGTAATTATATATAATTTGTAATATTTTTCGTACCATTTTTTTTTCTAATTTTCAGATTAAGTAAAAAAAATGGACCGAAATGTGGCATTTTCAAAATATGTTTTCGTCTTTTCTTTAAATATAAAATTCACAAAAACGTATTATTTATTTATTAATTTATTGGTGAATACATTAATTTGTTTAATTATTGATTTATTTATACAGTCCAAACTCCGAGCATTGCCATTTTCGGGGCTGTATGGGAGTATAATTCCAAGAAGTCATAAGCCCCAACTCTGAGCGCGTTCACGTTCGAATGCGTGGAGGAGAAAAATTCACCTGATAGACTCCGAGCATTGCCGCGCGTCGGTTATGTTAAAAATCTATCTCGAAAATTGTTTTATGTACGTAGTGTACATTAGAGTGGTCCAAAAATGCATTGAAAATTTTTTTTTTACCCTAGAGGGCAAGCCCCCCCCCCAAAGTTTGCATTTCCGGAGAAAAAAAATTCGTAATATTTTTCGAAATTCGAATATTAACATGTGGTACCGGGCACTTCAAAATCCCATTTAATGAATATGGGGAAATTTTGAATTTTCGAAAAATTGAATTCATACTTCAGGATTTGATCGAAACGTGCCAACTGTTTCAGGGATTGAAGAGGAGTACCTATGACATAAGACCATACTAATAACTTTCATTTTTAACCCCCCCCCCTCCCACACAGCGCCCCAAATATGATCCAATAATCGAAAAACTACGTTTTTATGCATTCTTTATACTTTTTAGCAATTTCTATCGTCTTTTTCATACAGATAATTACCAATGGACAATTTGAATATTTTACATCACTCTCTAAACCATTTTTAATTGTTTAAACAAATGTAACTTAATTAAACAATTATTTCTTCCCAAAAAATGACCCAGAGATGTCCAGTTTTTTCTAAAATTGGTATCCTATGCTACTTTTTGTTGAATAATTATATAATTTTCATCTATTTCTTCTAATTTTTAATACATTTCTATTTGTTTGAGCAATTTTGATTTGCTTAAGCAGTTTTTTCGATAACTTTCAAAAAATTAAACATAATAAAATACATATAATTATTTTTCTGTCTGTATAGTGAATAGAAAGAATATGTTAACCATTTCTTAATGGTTTAAACAAATATAATTTGTTTACACAATTGCTTTTCCAAAAATAGCTTTAAAATCGTATTTTCTGAATTAAACATAATATTGAATAATTTCGAGGAGTAATAAATTCTGTTAAATACTTTATGTTGTTGTTTATACAATTAATTATTGTTTTTTTCTTTAAATTTCCTTCAAATTGATTATGGATGGTTTACATCTTTTTTAGCGCATTATTAAATATATCATAAAAGTCATAATAAAATTTAAATTAAAAAAGTGTATTTATTATTGCTTTCTTCATATTTTTACAATCTTTATCATAATTATATTCTATAAAAGCATATTCACTAATGAAAATTATGAATCAAGTTTCAACAGATTGCCTTTTTACATTTTCATACTCGTTATAAATATTAAAACGTGTTCTGATTTTCGTTTTAGCTTTATACGATTATTTATAAGACTGTTTTTAAGTTATTTCTGTAATTCATATATGCAGCGTTGAACTTGTTTCAAATATGCTGCTCGAAGACTCAAAAGCATTCAATATTATGTTTAATTCAGAAAATACGATTCAAACATTACTTTTGAAAAAATAATTGTTTACACAAATTATATTTGTTTGAACAATTAGAAAAAGGTTAATATATTCTTTCTATACACCATACAGTCAGAAAAATAATTGCATGTATTTTATTTAATTTTATATTTGAAAGTTATCGAAAAACAACTGCTCGAGAAAATAAAAATTGTTTAAACAAATAGAAATTTATTAACCATTAAAGGATATGTATCAAAGTGATGTAATTATGCAACAAAAAGCAGCATAGGATACCTATTTGAGAAAAAACTGGAATCTCTGTGTCAATTTTCGGAAATTTTGAGAATAAACAATAAGTAATTGTTTAAATAATTACATAATGTTTTTAAAAAAACGTACGACTCCAAAAAATGACAAAATATTACATTTCAATCAGAAAATACGATTTTTTTTTTTTGGAATAAATAATTGTTTCAATAAGCTACATTTGTTTAAACAATTAAAAATTGTTTAAAAAGTCATAGGAAATATTCAAATGGTCCATTAGTAATTATTTGTATGAAAAAGAGAACGGAAATTGTTGAAAAGTAACAACAATACGTAAAAATGTAGTTTTTTATTTTTGGGTCATCATTGTGGGGCTGCAGCGCTGTCCTCTTCAATCCTTAAAAAACTTGGAAGTTTCGATCAAACCCTGAAGTATGAGTTCAATTTTTAGAACATCCAAATATTCCGCATGTTATTTAAATGGGATTTTGAAGTGCCCGGTGGCAAGTGTTAATATTCGAATTTCGAAGAAAAATCACGGATTTTATTTCTCCGAAAATGGAAGCTTTGGGGGGGGGGGGTTTGCCCTGTAGCTCGAAAAGCGTTTTTTGAACCATTCTAGTGTACATACATGTGTACAAAAGCGATTCATATTGATTGCTTATATGTATAACAAAACAAAAAGTTTGTTTGACTGAAAAGCTTCAAAATTTTGGCCGAAAAAAACCTTGAGATTCGGCCGTTTCGCTCCCGGCACTCCTCGGAGCATTATCTATGAAATTCATCTGTCCCCGCGAGTGACGCTAAAATGGGGGGCAGCGCTCGAGCGAGAAACCGGGCAAGCGGCAATGCTCGGGGCAGCAATGCTCGGAGTTTGGACTGTAACACCATATTTCAAGTAAAAACAAACCTATTGGTAAAAGCTCATTCCATGTCCTTTTTAGCTCGAATGAAAAAGAAGATATTGATCAAGATCATTTTGTCAGCGAAAATGAACAAGAAAAAGATGCACCTTGTGAGTTGGCCCCAGTTTCGAAAAAGCTACGGATGAGTATTTTAAAACAAAAATGTGGAGTGTTCCGACAGCGAAAAATATCGAAGTGAAGTTCCAGTGATGGTCTACGTGATTGTCTCAGTCCAATTGCTCCTGATTAAGTAATTCCTGATTACAAAGCCATGTTAAAGCGATTAAAACTAGAAAATGCTATAATGATACAGAGAATCAGGGATGATATTTCTAAATGTGAAACACCAACGTTTTCCACAGATGACTGGCTCTCGAGCAAAAATAATCCATATATACTAGGGAAGTTACATTACATAAATACGGAATGGAAATTGAAGATTTGATCTCTTTCTTGTAAATGGATTGAAGACAATCCATCAGAAACCAGTTTGCTCTACCTCTAAAACATATTAATAAAGAATGGGATTTAAATGATAAGGTCAATTCAATTGTCCATAAAGTATTCAACATCTGGACGTCAGCTTTTTTCAAAAATATATTTGAAAATGACACTGCTTGTGCCATTGAGCTGATTCAAAATAGCGTTCACGATGCATTGGTTTGTTTTGAGAGTTTCGATGATATATATGCCACGTAAAAAAAAATCATTCGTTATTTTGAAGAATCTGATGAAGCAGCTTTATCTCTGGTAAAAAAAAACAGATAATGTTAGAAAGAACGCCTGAAAAATTGATGGAAGGACACCTTGATAGGTTAGATTTGATCTATGGCATGTTCAATACGTTTTTAAAGAATCGCATACCTCTTGCTGCAGTCTTATCTGATAATGTGGAAGAAGAATGGATAAATGGGCAATATCAATTGTCTGATATGCAATAGAAACTTGTCAAAAATTTAGTAACTTTACTTTTTCCATTGCAATCGACAATTAAAATACTTTGCACTCATTCAGATGTTACAATTTCTGCGGTTCGACCAACCATTGGAGGCCTCTTACGGGATCACTTGATAAATAATTGAAGTATCAGATGATGAATCTGTTAAACCATGCAAGGAAAAAGTTGCAGACGAACTAAGATTGGCTTTTAAAATGAATAATGATGGATTGGATGCAGTTTCTATTCATCAGATTGCCACATTCTATGATCCTAGATATAATAAGTTATTACATGCTGAATTTACAGATGAAGGGAGACAATAAATTTTCCGAAATTTTCAAAAAATGGTTGCAGATATGTCAACTGACGAAGCGGAAAAGGGGGTGACTTTTTTAACCACACCTATTCGGAAGGTACCCCGAACAGGTGTTAGATTTTTTTAAATAATTTTTCAATTTGCGGACAACAGCTAAAATTAAGAAAAACCGCCGAAAACTCCTGTTCCCAAGGCAAGACGGTGAGTTTTCACCCGAAACGAAGAAAGGTTGACTTTTTTAACCTACCTTATTCGAAAGGTACCATCATGAGGTGAACGAAAAAAATGTATAAATAATTTTTGCGTTTGCGAACAACAGCTAAAATTGAGAAAACCCGACGAAAACTCGTGCTGCCACGCATAGACGGAGAGGTTTCCCCAAAACGATGAGGGGGTGACTTTTTGAACGTACCCTGTTCGAAAGGTACCATCAAGAGGTGTTAGAAAAATTCTTTAAATAGTTTTTCCTGTTGTGGACAACAGCTAAAAATGAGAAAAACTCCACCAAAACTCGTGCTGCCACTGATAGACGGAGAGGTTTCCCCAAAACGATGAGTGGGTGACTTTTCTACCAACACCTATTCGAAATGTACCATCAAGAGGTGAAAGAAAAAAATGTGAAAATAATTTTTCGATTTGCGGACAACAGCTAAAGTTGAGAAAAACCGACGGAAACTTGGGCTGCTTCGGATAGACGGTGAGGTTTCTTCAAAATAATGACGGGATGGTTTTTTTAGCAACACCTATTCGAATAGTACCATCAAGTGTTGTTAGAAAACAATTTTAAAATAGTTTTTCCATTTGTGGACAGCAGCTAAAAATGAGAAAAACTCGATCAAAACTCGTGCTGCCACGGATAGACGGAGAGGTATCCCCAAAACGATGAGGGGGTGACTTTTTCAACAACACCTATTCGAAAGGTACCAACAAGAGGTGAAAGAAAAAAATGTGAAAATGATTTTTCCATTTGCGGACAACAGCTGAAATTGAGAAAACCCGACGAAAACTCGTACTGCCACGCATAGACGGTGAGTTATTCGCCATAACTAATAAAGGGTGACATTAACCACATCCTATTCAAAAGGTACCAGCAAGAGGCGTTAGAAGAATTTAAAAAATAGTTTTTCCGGTTGTTGACAACAGCTAAAAATGAGAACAACTCCACCAAAATTCGTGCTGCCACGGATCGATGCAAAGGTTTCCCCAAAACGATGAAAGGGTGACTATTTTAACCACATCAATTCGAAAGGTACCATCAAGAGGGGAAAGAAAAAAATGTGAAAATAATTTTTCCATTTGCGGACAACTGCTGAAATTGAGAAAAACCGACGAAAACTCGTGCTGGAACGCATGGACGTGAATTCTCCCCAAAACGAATACGGAGTGACTTTTTTACCCCACCCTATTCGAAAGGTACCATCAAGGGGTGTTAGAACAATATTTTAAAATAATTTTGCCACTTGTGGAGAATAGCTAAAATTGAGAAAAACTCCAACAAAACTCATGCTGCCACGGATAGACGGAGATTTTTCCCCAAAAGTATGAGTGAGTGACTTTTTTAACAACACCTATTTGAAAGGTACCATCAAGAGGTGAAAGAAAAAAATGTGAAAATAATTTTTCCATTTGCGGGCAACAGCTAAAATTGACAAAATTCCACCAAAACTCGTGCTGCCACGGATAGACGAAGAGGTTTCCCCCAAAGGATGAAGGGTGACTTTTTTAATGACACCTTTATAAATAACGTAAAAAGTATAAGGTGATATACTTCAGACCAAATAAAAAGACCTTGATGATGTTCAGAAGATCC
>JAABKJ010010475.1:0-10958 GCA_011634705.1 Andricus grossulariae
CTTTTCATAATTATAAAAATGTAGGACCAGAGCTGCGTTTCTTAGTGCTTTTGATTTATTATCCCAAATTTTCAACTCGATGTGGCTATTCGTGTGAAAATAAGTTTACAAATAAAAAAGAGTGTCGGTAAGGTAGGAAGCCGGTCACGTGACCCGCTCGTTACATGGCCTTAACATATTTTAAAAGACCTTTAAATGTTTAAAATCCTTTTAAATTCATTGCAATATTAAAAAATATCCTAAAACCTGACAAATTGTTTTAAATCTTGAAAAAGGTTCAAAATCTTTGGAAATATCTTGAAATATTTAAAATCCTTTGGAATCCCTCAATTCTTGTAAATAAATTCTTTCAAACTTAATTAAAGCTTTATAAAATCCCTTGCAGTCCAGTGATGTGACATGAAATCTGATGATCTTTCTTAAAATTCATTGATATTTTTTCAAATTCCTTGGAATCCTTTAAAATACCCTGAAAATGTTCAAATCCTTTAACATCGTTTGAAATCCCTCCGAAACTTTTGAAGCTTTTGAAAATTCCTAAAAAATCTTTTAAAATACCTTAAAATCCTCAAAATCCTTTGAAAATCCTTCGAATCTTTTAAAATATCCTAAAATATTTAAAATTATTTAATATCTTTGGAAATACTTTGATATATTTGAAAATCTCACCAAATAAAATACATTTGACATTCCTTAATTTTTTTGAATAAATAATATTAAATTTCGTTAAAATATTATAAAATCCCTTGCAATCTTGTGAAGTTACATTCAATTTAATAACGTTCCTTGAAATTCCTTGCAATCTCTTGAAATATTTAAGATCCTGGAAAATGTATTAAAATACCTTATTGGGATTTGAAGTTTTTCTTGGCTCTTGAAAATTACTTAAAATCTTTTAAAATACTTTAAAATATTTTTTTTTTAAACTTGAAATTCCTTGGAATGTTGTTAAATATCCCAAAATCTTTTAAATTCTTTAAATCATAAAAACGGTTGAAAATAAAAAACTAAAACCTTGAAACACTTGGAAATCTCTTCAAATATTTGAAATCCCTTGAAATGCCTCAATCATTGTGAATATATTCTTTGAAATTACATTGAAGTATTATAAAATTCCTCGTAATTCCGTGGAATGACATGAAATCTGATGCTACTCTTTGAAATTCCGTCACCTTTTTTTAATCTCTTGAAAATGCCTTAGAATCCTTGGAAATATTTTGAAATCCATTGTAATCCTTTAAATTCCTTTAAAATCATTATCATTGAAATTCGTTTAGTCTCTTGAAAATTTCTTGGAATTCTTTAAAATATCATAAATTATGTCAAATCTTTTTAAATCATTTGCAATTATTCATTGCAAGTTTTCGCTAGAATTCGGAAGCTTGGGTAAAATTTTACAGATAAATACAAATTTGCACAAAAATTGTAATTTTCGCATTATTGTTCTTTATTGTATTTTCTTGTGAAAATGCATTCCCATCAGGGACTCGACCAGGGATTATTTTAAGGCATTATTTGCATCCGTAAAATTAATTTTCGAAATTATTTGTACTTTCACTTTTTAATAATTTTGAAAGGTACACTTTTTATAAAAACATATGTTACATTTAAAGAATATTTTAATACATATTTTAGTAATATTTCAAACTCATTTGGAATGCGTTATTAAGATGTCAATGTTTCTTTCGACGAAGTCGTAATCATTCATTGCAAAGATCCTAATCTTGATGGTCGGAGACCGGTGAAACCTAAGATCCGATTGTTACTCTTTTAAAAGTATTTTCAAAGATTTCAAGAATTTTTTAAAAGATTAAGAATTTTATATCAAACCATTTTTTTACCAATGTTTCAGATTTATTAGGATTTTGATAAATGTCACTAAGGTTTATAATTTTCTATTTAACAATAACTCATTTTCTTTCTTTCAAAAATCTGCTGAAATCTATTTTGTACTTACGGTAAATGTCACAGTAATCGTTATGGTCCTAATAATTGTGAAACTTGGTTATAATTTGAAAGTATTATTGAAAAATATGTTAAAAGTAAAATTTAATGATTACTGGCACGTTTAACTAACTAAAATGGTCATATTTATGAATTTTTGTTATTTAGGAAATTAATAATGGCATCAT
The DNA here is from genome assembly GCA_011634705.1 of Andricus grossulariae. Taxonomy (NCBI): domain Eukaryota; kingdom Metazoa; phylum Arthropoda; class Insecta; order Hymenoptera; family Cynipidae; genus Andricus; species Andricus grossulariae. The sequence goes on from JAABKJ010010475.1 coordinate 2,133, forward strand.
TCAAAAAAAAAAAAAATAACTTAAATAAAAACTTACCAAATGGAATTGTCCATAAAATTAAATGTTTGTAATTTAAATGTTTTGCCAAAGAAAAACTAAAAGCGCAATTTAGAAATTTAGCATAGTTATCAAATTATATGGGCGTCGAAGTGGATCTTCATAGTTGAAAGCTAGAGTAGTTCTTGGCACCATTCAAGTTTGCTTGTCGGTCTTTATCACTCGAGCCATGATCTGTTATATGCCCTTAACGAAGCTGTATATCAGCAACTAATTAATAACGCATTCGACCGTGGGAGTTCAAATTCACGAATAGCGAACACTCCCTTGGCTCCCATCATTATTCCAGACAATTACGGATATTGACCTAAAAGCATATTACTGGTCGAATCATCACCCTGGTACTGTTCCATTTTCCCTTAATGCGGCATTCACTTTCCTCTGCTAAATGTCGAGAGCTCTTAAAGAATGTATTGTCTGTGATATGACTAGAATTTTTCAGTCAATAAAGGGTGATGGGTAAGTTATTTTTTGAAAAGAACTGTACTGTTAGAAATGTTCAAAAATTTCCGACACTTACGATTTTATAGTAAATTTACTAAATTTTTATTAAAATTCAGAAACTGTATCTGAAAATTGCAAATAGTTTCCCAAAATTCCTAAATAGTAACAAAAATATAATTTATTGTGAACGAAATAAGTGCGCAGTTAGCAACTGCGCACTCCTCGCTTCTCGATCGCGTTCGAAGCGGACAAAGCATGGTGGTTGTGGTCATGAGAGTTGTGGTTGATAGCGAATTATCTTTGAAATGAAATAGTTATAAGATACCGCGGTCATCTGCCTCGTAAATGAACTTCAAAAAGGAACATCAGGACCTCAAATACCTAGCAGCAGCTGTGTAAATTAATACAGGTTTTAATTGAATGTTTGGTCCGCTGTTTACGTCAAATGATGCCTTATTGGCTGGAAAGGTTATGTCTGTAAGTTTGAGTCGTTCCCTCTCTCAGTGTGAGTTTATGTTTTCAAATTACAAATTTAATTGTCATAGAATTGGAATTTTTGAAATGGCTGAGTATATTTGTACTCACCGGATACCAGATATTATTGCTATTTGTCCGGCCTATAAAACATAACCTCTACGGAGAATCATAAGATTTTAAATAAGTATACTGCCGACCAATGAGGGTATAATTGAATTGGATATTGTTGTGTATTAAAAAAATTAATTAAAATTGCGCAAGTTCTTGAACAAAGTTTTTGTTTCATAAAATCGAATTTTCTTATTTTTCTCGCAAAAAAACGATTGGTACGAAAAAATTTGAACAAAAAAGTTTGAACGTCTAGAAAAGTTCTATGAAAATGATCCCTTACTCTTTTATGGAAAATTGCATCGTTTGCTAGAATGAAATGAGGAAGTTTTTCTAAAGGTGTGAAAAACATATTCAAAGAAACTAGGTTCTCACCTGCCAATAAATCAATTCTTTAACTTGATAATTTTCACATTTATTGGAAAGAAATATTTCGTTGTTTTAAACAAATATCGACAGAGAAATTATTTCTTTGATCCTAGGATTTACTTTTTTGTCTCTAAACAATATTTACACAACTGAAGTATAAAAACTCTTGGTTCAAAGTAAAGAAATCAAAGAAACGCATTTCCTTGGATTCATTATTTTTTTTCAGCGTAGTTACTTTTTGTTACAAATGGAACTATTGTTACTTTTGTTTTTTAGTGAATTCACCTTGAATTCTGATAGATTTTATTAGATGCTTATTCACTAATTCTACCTAATTGTATTTATCTGAATTCAATAGGATTTTTGGCGGATTTTGAAACTTTGGTTCGATTCACTTGAATAATTTTTTATTTATCTTGATTTTTTATGAATTTTATCGAATTCAATTGATTTCCCTTAAATTCTTATAAACTCACTCAAATTTTACTGAAATCAATGGATTATTTTTATTGTTCTCAATTCATTTAAATTCATTTGGAATTGACTCTTATCGATTTATTTTGAATCCTTTGGAAATATATTGAATTTTTTTTATTCCAATTGAATTCTCCTACACTCATTCCATACTCCTCAATTCATTGAATTTTGTTGCTTTTTTTAGCTCACCCCGAAAATTTTTAAACTCACTTTGAATTCTTAGGTTTTGAATTCATAAAATTCCATTGCTCCCTTGAATGTTTCTTAATTCATTCCAAATTTCTTGAATTGAATCATTTTTTAAATATTATTGAATGTTTCCCAATTCACTTGTTTTCTTTTCCATTCGCCTTGAATTTTTATGAATTCCATTGAAGTTTGCTTATTTCCCTTAAATTTCTCTGAATTCACTTGAATTTAATTTAATACCTTAGTTTAAAAAAATTGTATTCACTTAAATTCTGTTGAATTTATCCTGAATTCTGTCCATTCCCATTTTATTCAATTTTATGAAAATTTGCAAAAGTTTGTTCAATTGTATTCTTTCCACTTTTTATGAATTTCATCAAAGTCTCTAGAATTCTCTTCAATTCTTTTAAATTCGCTCATATTTGATTGAAGTCTGTGGAATATTTTGGATTTATTTCAATTTTTTCAACTCATTTGAATTTATCTGTAATTCATCCTGAATTTTTATTAATTTATGCTGAATTAAAAAAAAAATTTCTTAATTCTTTGGGATTTTTTTTATTTTTTACATTTTTGCTAAATTATTTTAAATTCATTTGAATTCCTTCAAATTCACTCAAATTTGATTTAATTTATTGCCTTTTTGTTTTTTGAATTTATCTCAAGTTCGTTAAAACTCACCTGGAATTCTTAGAAATTTTATCGAATTCTTTTGAATTCAAAAGAACATTAATTACTTGCGTTCACTTTTTCTATTCCAATGGGTCAATTTTTAACTTTTTTCAATTAAATTGGTCATTATCCATGTGTATTCCTTTTTTTTACCAGCAATAATTTTTCGGAAGCTTCGTCGTTCGATCTACCCCTTCTCGAATTCAATATGATTCTTGCCGTACTAAATTTGATTGGCATAAAAGAATTGTGGATTATATTTCAAAAGCAACTAAAAAAAGTAACGATTTGTATAGTACCTGTTACTGGAAAAATGTAACTAATTACCAATATGTTACTTATTTACAAAAATAACTTCGCTACTACTATTGTTACCAAAAAAAGGTGTAACTAGTGAAAAGACACTAGTTGAAGAACTTCACAAAGTCAGCATGTGAAACTCTCCACTCGGGCTCATTAGTATCCAACCTTCTTAAAATCACTGCACAGTTAAAATGTTATGAATGGCTCGATTTAATTGTGCAGGCTTACAAATAAAATATATTGCATGCCTTCAGAAGGCCTAATACATTTTTTCTCAAAAAATTAATCCATGTTTGTATTTAAATTCTGAAGTACCGATTTGTAACGAGTCGAGAATTTACACAAGAAAAAGAAAACAAATCGTAAATCGAATTTCAAGAACAAATGGACCTTAAAGCTTAACTGATACGTGAGAAGTCCAGAGGATGGTTTACTGGAACCGGAAAGGTGAATCCAGATAAGAAAGGTCAGCTCATTAGAGTTCATTTTCACGGTCCAATCAGGTCGTGAACGTTTCTCTTTCGTGGTTTTTTTTTCCCACCCTTCTGACTTCTTCACTCTCAGATTAAATCCAGTATTTGGTCAAAGGTGGCCTGTGACAAATCCGGAATTGGCTTCTTCTTCCAGTAAAATAATCGAGTGATAAACCCATTTCAAAAAGTACCATAATTAAAGAAAAAACTGTATAGTTTAAATAAGGAACCGTTTAAAAAGTACGTGACGCAATTTTGAAATTTTTTTCCACCCCTCTCCTTCTTCGCCACAGATCGTCACACAAACCTTAAACTCCCCATGGTGAGATTCCAGATACGAACACCCCCCACCCCACCCTTTAAGGTCAGGCTTTTTAAAAATTGTATTTAATAAACGCCTAAAATGAAACACAAAACGTACTAACATAATATTTTAACAGACTTTACAACACAAAATGCTCACAAAACAAGGGAAAAAGTATGTTTTTTTACGAAAATAGAGGAATAATGGGAGAATACATTTATTTGAGTGAAACTAATGTATAGGTACCATATCGGATTCGACATGAAATGCTTAAAAATTCAAGTCGAAATATATTAACTTTTTTAACAAAAAAGTTGAATTTTCAACCAACAACAATCAATTTTCCACCAAAAGACATGAATTGTCCACGAAGAAGTTAAGATTTCAAGCTAAAAAGTCGAATTTTTTTTATAAAACAGTTGACTTTTTAACCAAATAGTTGAACTTTTGAGCAAAATTGATGAATTTTCAACAAAATAGTTGAATTTTCAGCCAAATGGTTAAATTTTCATCCTTCGGGGATGAAGTTTTAACAACTAGTCGAATTTTCAAAAAAAAGATAACAATTCAACTACAAACAGTTGCATTTTAAACGAATATTTGAACCTTTAAGCAAAAATACGAACTTGCAGCAGACAGTTGAATTTTAAACCAAGAACTTTTCGACAAAAAAAGATGATTTTTAAAAATTCAAAGGGACAAATTTTCTATTCTAAAGGAATAATTTCCAATAAAATAGTTACATTTTTACACAAAAAGATGACTAGTTAACAAAATAGTTACATTCTTAACCAAAAAAAGATTCATTCTCAAAGAAAAATATAATAGTTCGCATTTCAATTGAAAAATAAAGGTTTTAATTTTAAATAAAAAACTCAGTAAAATATAATTAAAATAGAGGATTTTTCAACGAAAATTGGTCAACAAATCCAAAACGTCTTATGGAAATTTAAATCTTCTTTATCATTTACGGACCCCAAAGCCACCTAACCAAAACCTATTATTATTACTGAGAGTCGCAAAAAGCCTCGAACAAATGATTTTAATTCGAAATTAAAAATATTGAATTGCAATCAAGGAAGACAAATTTTACACAAAATAGTTGAATCCTCAATTAGAACAGATTATTTTTCAACCAAGCAATTTTGGCCAAAAAGATCAATTTTCTACCAAAATAATGAATTTTCAACCAAGTAAGATTTTTTATTCAAAAGAGAAAAAAATTCCAAACCAGTTGTAGAATTTTCTACCAAAGAATAATACTTTAAAAAAAGGCGAATTTTCAAGAAAATAGTGGAATTTTAAACAAAAAAGACAAATCTTCTATAACAAATTGTAATTTTCAACAAAAAATATCATTTTTGACCAAATAGTTGAATTTTTAACTAAAAACGAATAATTTTCAATCAAAGATAGAATAGTTTATGGTCAATTTTCCAGAGAAAATGGAATAATTCATTTTTCGATTTAAATTAATTAATTTTTAAACAAACGAAAAAAGAAATTGTCAACCGAATAATTACATTTTCAACCAATAAAATTAATGCTTATCATAAATTTCCTGCCAAAAATGGTTCATCTAAATTTTTAATTAAGAAAATTAAGTTTGAGCAAAAAAAGAAATACGAATTTTCAACAAAACAGTTAAAACTCCAACCAAATAGTAGAATTTTTAACCAAAAGAGATGAACTCTCAATCGAAAAAATAATTGTAGACTTTGCAATTAAAAAGAATGAACTTTGAACGAAAAATAGTTGGATTTTCTTATTGAGTTCTATTAATTCAGTTAGCATTCAAACGAGAAAACGAGAAAAAGGGAAAGTTACTTGAAAACAACGAGAAATGGAGGAATTTTCTAAAAAAAGGAGGAAAGAGGGAAATAGGCGAAAAAGTTTAAAGTCTGATTGTAGATGCTTTACTTCTAAAATAAAATAACTAATTATCATTTTTTCAAGCATTTAAAAAAATTATTATTCACATTTATATTTTTCATGTTTGATGTCACATTCTGCGTTAACCCCTCCTCTCTATGTCACAAATGTTCACAAAACCTGCCCCTCCCCCTGCCAGTGTGACGTAATTTTTGATCGGCTCGTAAGTAGATAAATAAGTTTCAAAAGGCTTATTGTACTGATACCATATGCTCCGTTACCAATTTAAAGTAATGATTCTGAAAAAAGCATATTTATATAATGAGCATTGCTGCCATATGGCACCCTTCTTCCTTTTATACAAAGTTATATGTTGCAAATTGCCAAACCAAACTATTACGTTCCCAATTTAAAATTCACCTTTTTGATCAACTCAAGTTGAATCATACTTGAAATCATCAATCTGTTTGAATCATCATTAATTACAATTAATGAGAATCTGTATATTATGTAAATTTTCTCCACACTTAATCCCTACTATGACCATTGGAATGCAAATTATACATAGAATTTTATTTTGTTGCTCTATAAGAATGACTATCATCTATAAAATTGACATTAATGTCAGTATCTTATTAATTATCGCCATTTTTCACATAAAAAGTTTATTGGATTCGGGTTTCAAAATTAATTTTAGAAACAGATACTCTGTTGCTATTCAGACGTCAGATATCTGGGCGTGACTTTTAAGTGGTTATGCCATTTCATTATTACCACCTGATTCCTAATCTCAGATTAGAGGTCCGTGTTTAGACTCAGGGACTTCAAACTGTTTTATGTATAGAAAGACAATTTCACTAATTGAAAAACAGTATTTTATTCAAATAATTATCCAACAAATTAATTTAAATTAAAGACAATAATTCTTATTTATTAAGTTATATTCCAAAAGAATTTAAGAAATTTTCTATCTTTTAGAAGGAAGTATTATTTCCATCATATTATCACTTTCTTATGTAAAAGGTATAGTCATTTACTACTAATTTCTCTGAATTAAGTATGATTGAAAACCAGTTCGATACCTCATCATTAATAATGAGGGCAGCAGAGGCATAGCTTCCATAATAGAATTCAGCTGGCTATAGTTAATACAAAATTTATCAGACTTGGCTCGCTTCCACTTTTTTAAATCTAAGAAATGCTATCGCCAGTCTATGTACTAGTTAACGCAACGTGGCAATACGTATTCCGATCGATTCGCGTCGAACGAGATGCAAAGTGGTAATCAAATTTGAATTATCTTTCCATCGACAAATAAATCACTTTCGAAGAATTTCGACCAGCTTCTTAACTAGTTGGCGGAATTCTTTAATAATTTCTAAAATTCTAATAAACCACTTGTTTCCAGTAAATCTTTCATCGCCTGTCAAGTTGAATAGCTTTTTTGGTGTCGAAATTGGTAATGTGATTTATTTTTAAGAGAATTTTAACTTTCTCAATTATTAAACTCGACAGAGATACTTTTATTAGATATAAAATGTTAATAGAAAAATTCAAAATCCAGGATTGTTCTTGCGAATTTAGGAAATGTATATTCTATATTATAAGTACCATTTATTTATTTATTTAATCATACAATCTTTGGTTCCTCAATCAATCAAATCAAAGCTATTTTAGATTGGTAAAAACTTTAAGAATATCATACACACATCATCAACGGGGGCCCCGCAGGAGGCAACAATGCGAGTGTATATAAGCACTTTATTCTGCAAGAATTAAGAACATAATTCGTTCTCTTTGAACCAAGGGCTCGGAGCTTACTTAAATTCTGAAAATTATTGCTGCGGGATGAAGATGGAGCTAAGAAACAACTCTAAGCGCAACGGTTGTCGAAGATCCCTGTGCTTTACCTGTGACTTCCTCATACAAAAAAACCCTGTTTCTTTCCTGTTTTTCCTCTTTCTCGAGAAAGTGGGCACCCTTGTAGTCGCATATTTTGGAAGAAAATTAAAAAATGTAAAGATTAAAATGCTGAGGGATTAATATGTAGATTTTGGATCGATTCCATTTCAAATCAGACAGTTACATAACTTGAAGTAATAGAATATCTTGACGACAAAAACTGTTGTATTCTAAAGGAAATTAGGTGATAGTCAAGAATAACTACTATCCTATCAAATACTACAAATAGCCGTCAAATAAAAAATAACTCTAATCTATACTGGTAAAAACTTGCGCAAAACTATACGAGCGAACTCTGATCTAGTAGCAAAACCGTCATCTTAAAATTAACATTTCATCAATAACAGATTGTTCTTTTTCTATAATTTCTTTTCTTCTTTTTCCAGTGCTTTTCATTTTTATGCAATCGCCCGACTGGACTTCTAGTAAAGCTAGGAACGCAACTGCCAAGGCCTAAAGTGACCGCGGTCTGCTAATTGAGGTTTTTTTTACCGTAGACCGCAACATGAGCGCAGCCCAAAAGTTATAGAAATTTTAAAAAGAATTTGTATTTTTGTGAAAACAAGCTACAGATTTCAAATACTCATAACTTCGTAGACATTTTTTTTCTTGAATAGGAAAAATATCTGTCGCCCAATTTCTTCTGAAAAACAAAGTATTTTCTCGCTAAGAGATTCTATACGATTTAAAGTGTATTGGCTTGTCTGATATGAACTGGATTTGATCATTCAACTTTTCAGAATTTAAAAATGTTGGATTCTGAAGTAGTTGAAGTCTTGAATGATTCCAAATGTGAACTTGAATAATTTTAAGTTGAAAAATTCAAGAGCGTCCTGTGAAAATATTCTCAATTTACAGACACGATATTTGAATAAAAATAATCTTACAATATTTTATAATAAAACTGATTAATATTGATTCATAATTAAACCATAATTAGTTCAATATGCATATTAATATTATATCGGATAATACGTGCTGTAGTAATTTTGCTGGTTGATAATTTCTCAATACAAGGGTTGTTCCAACTAATTAAATAATTAAGAATGTTGAATAAACTTAATATAAGCATGAAGAACATGGGCCTCAAAATTAACGTAAATAAAACAAAGGTAATGG